>VXBJ01005782.1:19580-39771 GCA_013400055.1 Nycticryphes semicollaris
TCTCAATGATCTGCTTTATTTTTCAGTGACATACAATTTTTAACTCCTTTGACCTGTACAGCATTTCTAGCATCATTACCACTACTGTTAGGAAGTTACTGCAGGATAAATAGATCATTATTACTGCCTAAGTTTTCAAACCTAATTCTTTACCTGTTTTTCTTATACAGTTTGAGATTTTTCTCCAAATTCAGATCATTCCTGTCATCTGGATTCTGGAATTTCAGGTGACATACCTTGGGCATTATTTGATGATGGCTTTGAAATACAGTGTTCTTAAACTGCCTGTAATGTTTAATGTTACCTGGACACAGACATTCAGCTATTTCCTTCGACAGAGAACTGTTAACNGAACTGTTAACTTTTTTTTTTTTTTTTTTTTTTTTTTTTAGTTTTCTGCCTGTTTATTAAACAACACTGGCTCACTTCTGCAGAGCAGACCATCTTTTATAGGTACACTGCCTGATACAGGCATCTTGTAAATCTACCCTAAAAAAATACATAAATTATGTTCTGTATTCCACTGCATTAGCGAGTCAATGTCCTGTGTAACTTCAGAGAATGAAGGTGTAAGCTGGAAGAGGAACAGATAAAAATATAAGACTTCTACAAATAAAGTTTCATTTTGTGACTGCCTTATGTGACTTCAAAATCAAAGTCGTGGAGATCTGAAGTCAAAGCCATCAAAATGACCAATTTGTTGAAATTCTAGCCACCAGTAACTTCTAGTTATCTTGTTCTAGTTATCAATGTTATTAGAACTGGACTGTTAGCTTTAAATGGCAGACATTCGACAACTTTTTCATGCAGTTGTAGTTTGTTTTCTTCACTTTATGTTGCTTAATACTTCTACCAGCTGGAGTTATTTTTCATGTTTTTCAGGCAATTCTGTTGTTTTGGATGGTTGGTTTCTTTGCTAAGCTCTCCATTAGCTCCCAGAGTGTTTTCTATGGTATTTCTGAGTTCATGAATGAGGTAGCTCTGGTGCTTTCATTTAAGAGAGTGTTTTTTATAGACAGTCTTGGGCAGTGTCTGAAAAAACATCTTTTGTTTAGGCAACGCAAACACGGTTCAATGACTTCTCTGTTTTTTCTGTTTTCACTTCAGTGGCAAACTGTTCTCACAATGATATTTTTTTTCTTTTTCTCCTCCCCTCAAAGCTGATTGCTACTTTGGAAATACAGCTATCTCTTCTGTGTAGTATTTTTGTTCAGAGTGTCCTGAGCCTTATCTTTATCTTAATATTTTTTTGGACAAGTTGGATGGATCTATAGGGTCTCTCCAATATTAAAATAAAAAAAAAAATAAGAAAAGTAAAAAAGTATGGTTTTCTTCAGCAGCAGTACTGACATTCCTGTACACAAAACCCCAAAGTTCTACCAATTGGTGGGTTGCTTCTGTTTCTGAAATAATAAGCAGTGTTGTATTTCTTTCTAATAGGTTTTTGGTCTATGACATTGCTGAGATAAGTTATCCGCCTGTCCCCTGTGGCAAGTACTGCCTATGATTTATACATTAGAGTTGACAACTTGAAAGCACTTTTGTGGAGCAGTTTGCTTTTTTTTTTTTTTTTTAATGTATCAGGTATGATCCATCGGGTTTTGTTACTAGCTTGCCAGTTCTCATAATCATCTCAGATCCTTTAAACACTGAAAACCTGAGAGTTTTATAGTAAATAAAATGTTGGGGTTTTAAGTTTTAATCCAAATAAGTCCCATTTCATTTATATCCTTGGTTGTTCCTATAGGAAATAACACATTAATGAAATTTTAGCACACAATGGAAATTATGCTCAGATTTTATTCATAAAATGTTGCTAAAATGTAGAAAAGAAAAACGCTGATTGAATTTTGATATGCAAATCACAGTACTGCATAAGAGCAGTTTTCTTCAGTATGTTTTTACTGAGGCCCTGTTTCTATAAAATGCACTATTGCAGGAATAGCCTAACTGAAAAAGTTGGGTTAAATGTGTGAGCCATTAAACATTAATGACTTCTACATTAATTACAACATGATAATGTTGTAATTAAGCAGAGGTTCCTTGGTGTCCAGTAGTTTGCATTTACAGAGGTTCTTTCTATTCTTTCATAGTTTTACTTTGGCAGAAACAACATATGTATACATTTCCACTTGGTAATACATTTTCATCTGCGGTGCATCAACAAGAGTGTGACCAGCAGGTTGAGGGAAGTTATCCTGCCCCTCTACTCTGCCCTGGTGAGGCCCCATCTGGAGTACTGTGTCTAGTTCTGGGCTCCCCAATTCAAGAAGGACAGGGAACTGCTAGAGAGAGTACAGCAGAGGACAACAAAGATGATTAGGGGCCTGGAGCATCTCTCTTATGAGGAAAAGCTGAGGGACTTGGGTCTTTTTAGTCTGGGGAAGAGAAGACTGAGGGGGATCTGATCAACACTTATAAATACTTAAAGGATAGATGTCAAAAGGATGGAGCCAGTCCTTTTTCAGTGGTGCCCAGTGAGAGGACAAGAGGAAATGGGCACAGCCTTGAACATAGGAAGTTCCACCTAAACATGAGGAGGAACTTCTTTATTTGAGGGTGGCAGAGCACTGGAACAGGCTGCCCAGGTGGTCGAGTCTCTATCACTGGAGGCATTCAAAACTCACCTAATCACGTTCCTGTGCAACCTGCTGTAGGAGGACCTGTTTTGGGCAGGGGTTGAACTAGATAAACTCCAGAGGTCCCTTCCAACTCCGTATTATTCCATGATTCTTTTATCCTACTGGCCCAAATTATGTTCCGTATTTAGGTAAAAATGTTATAATGTACTTATTGCCTTTTGTATGTCCAGTTCAACTCTTACTGAAGTAAACGTTAGCTTTTCAGTGTCTGTTGAATACAAAGATAGGCCATCAGAAGCTACTAACTTCCAGTTTCCCAGTGGTGATTGTTTCACTTATGGCAGCAAGTTTTCTAATTTGGAAACCAGCAAGCTTTTCAGAAACTTTGGCAAATGTATGGTTAAGCTTTGAAAGATGTGGCAGGAAAGCCTCTGAAATCAAGAAATGTAGACACCAGTGTGACATTGGTATTGATTGTAATGTGTTTCACCACTACTACCTGCCCATGCTCATAGAAGATGACATAACGTAAGAAGATCTGTTAGCTTTGAGGATAAAACAGTAGCTTGGAGTTTAGAAGGCATAGTAATACACAGAGAGATAAGTTCTGGGAAAACCTGTTTGATTTTACTTTTTGTTGTTCTTTACTGGCTATAAATACAAATATTGATGCTCTAGGGTTCTCTGGCAGTGAATAGGGAAATGAAGCAATTTTACTGCTACCAGAAGATGCACCACATAATATCTTAACAGATATTGAACACTTCCTTGCAATAACTAGTTGCAGCATAGTTTGCTAAATATTTAAGCTGTTGCATCAGTGACATAATTCTGCCATTTCTCAATTAACTCTCCCACCCTCATAACATACTGAGCACTCAGGAATGGATAAATAACTTAAATACAATCGTAGAATATCTTAAGTTGGAACGGACCCATAAGGATCATCGAGTCCAACTCCCTTCTCCTTGCTCCTTGCCAAAAACTAAATCATATGACTAGGAGCATTGTCCAGATGCTCTTTGAACTCTGAGAGGCTTGGTGCCATGACCACTTCCCTGGGGAGCCTCTTTCAGTGACCGACCACCCTACGTATGTGGATAGATAAATATTTGACCTAAACTCGTCTTTGAGTCATTGCTTTTTGAAATGTATTTGGGTTTGTTATAATAAATTATGACTATTTAAAATGTACTTTTAATATCTTAATTTACATTAACTTAGAGTAGCCAAAAATCAAAAGAGGTGATGCTAGTCATGACTGGGGTTTAAGAATGGGTGCTAGAGGTGATTAATAAGTCAGAAGTGGCTCAGGTTTTTATTTAAAACTAGCATTGTTAAGAAGCGAGTGATGGCTGGCATGCTGGAGTGACAACCATATTCTTAAATATAATGCTCGGGGGGAGGGAATTTGTATTTTTTAAGCTATTGGTAAGTTACAAACAAGCAGGGAAAAAGACTGAAAAGGACTGTGAAAACCATAACAGCGGGGAAAAAATTTATTTTCCCATTTCAGTCAAGATGATCTGAACTTTAAAAAGTTACAGTGAAGGCAGAAATACATATCTAGCTTTTGTTCTCTGACTTGAACTGCTACTGGCTTTTCAATTTGGAAGAAAGGAGCTATTAATATTTGTAACCAGCAATATATGTCATACTCTGAGGCATCTATTGTGAATTCTACCTAGCGAATGCTTAACTGTGGATTGGTTTGAATATTTTCAAGCTTTTTTTGCCTATTAGAAAAAATATTTTTGGTTAGCTATTTATGCATTATATAAATTTAGAGCTCACAGCCACATAAGAATAAAGCAAGAACATGTATGATGGAAAGCTTGCCATTTTTTTCTAGTTGCAACATTTGCTCCAATAAAAGATGTTACCTCATAAGTCTTGTCTTGCAAGAGTGAAATTCCTGTTGCGTGGGCATCTATAACTAAAAAGTTTCATATGCTGTAATCCTAGGGGAGAATAAGAATTCAAAGCTAAATAAAGAAAAGGCTATGATTTTACATTTCTGAAAGTGAAGTAAGGTTTTGAGAGTTTCCAGGGGTTGTTTTTGTGTGTTGTCTTTTTTTTTTTTTTTTTTTTTTTTTTTTATTATTAATAACTATTCATGAAGCTTCTCTGGTTCAAGCTAGTTTTTACTGGTAGTTATAAATGACTGGTATTACTTTGGAGAAAAATAACGTGTTATATATTCCTGATGAAGTGGCTGTGAATTGTGATGGAGGACTGTCTTACAGAACATGGGTGCTTGGTGACTGATGTGTGAGTTATTTTCTCGGTTCACTTGTTATTATAGTAGAACCTAGAGATCCTGCTTTGCTGGGCATTGCATAAAGCCATACTACTCAGGCTATTGCTCTGTCTTTTCTAGTTAGTATATATGCTGCCTAAAGGGAAGAGAAATGAAATACTCATCTCCATTTGTACATAGGCAGTTGAAAGAAAGAAGTATTAAGTGAATTGCCTGAGGTCCTATAGTGTGAACCACAAGTGTCATTATTTAAAATCAAGGCCATATTTTCTGATTCCCAACCCAACTCTCATCTCTCAGCTGCAAATCTCTCAAGTTTCTTTTCTGGCATATTGGAAACATTCAGCTATATTGGAGTGATATGGCATATATGGTCAGAAAGTTTTTGATTTTTTTGCAGTCAGCTGAATGAAATAAATAATAAGAATTAGAAAACAATATAAGAAAAATATATTGTAAATAAGAAAAGAACGGTACTGTATTACCTCCCAGTAAGTTGGTTAGTTCTTGAAGTAATCTGGAAGGAGGTGTTTTGGGGTTATTTTTTTCCAGAATGATGAATGTTATTATTTAATTTGCAAATGTTTTCAGGGGTTATTGATCTTTATTTAATCACTGGTTTATGTTGACTCAATTTGCTTAGGTTTTATTTAATTTACTCAGATATTCTTCAGTTGTTCTATACATTGCTTTGTCATGTGTGGTGTCATCATTACAATTCAAAAAAACTGGTCTTGGTGTCCAGGCTTGCACATTGTATGAAACGTAGCATGAGCTTTAGGTTTATTGAAAAGTATCGAAATTGTGTATGCCAGTAAGTATTTTAGGGTCAAGTATATGATCAGTCTCTGCTGGGGATTTCTAATAGTAGGTACTTCTGCTGCTACAGAGTCCTAATGTATTGCCAGGCTAAAATATTATTTACAGCTTCTTCTTTGAAAATACGTTATCTATTTCTTCTGCAAATTCTGACATACAGTAGTTGTTTTACCTGTTTGCATTCAGTAATTGCTTCCAGTGGCTGAGTTTAGATCAAGTAGTCAAGCTAGACAGATGCCAAATGCTTTTAGTTCTCCCATTTTTTGCAAATTAATATATCAGTTAGTAAATCCTTTCTTTTGTGTTATTTACTGTGATTAATGATGTGATTTTATTTTTTTTTTTTTCAGAACGTGCTAGTGAAAGCATCAATCAACTGAAATATGCCTTAGAGGAAAAACAGTCTGCAGAGGGTGAGGGTGAAGCTGGATTTAACCAGTGCTCTGCGGACAAAGGTGGTAGTGACGTGGACAGTGGGAATGCAGCCTGGAAGGGACTGCAGCACAGTCATGCAGGTAGGATTATTCAGACAGCAAATAGTTTAAAAATTGTTGGAAATTAAACTAATTTCAATTTTTAAAGCTTTTTTTTTTTGCTAAAATGTTTTTTATCTCTTCCTAGTTAATCAACTTAAAATTTTGTTGCAACATCAAGAAAGAATTGAAAGTGAAGTCTCTCCATCAAGGAGGAAGATGTCATTCTACGTACGTTTCTTCTTGTTTCTTTTATGTTGTTTGCCTGAAGGGTATGCCTGATGAGATCAATTTTCTAGCATCTAGGAAGAAAAAGAAGCATTGAATCATTCTTGTATTGTGAGATGTAGGAGATTCTTGAGGCTATGGACAGAACTTCGTATGCTTATTACCATAAAGGAAGAAAAAGAAATCTCGTAATATAAAATATTCTCCTCTTTATTTGACCATGCAGTATGGGTCACAATCCAGTCCTTTTTGTTTTGGAAACAGCTGGGATTGACTAAATGGAGACATTTCTGTAAAAGCAGCTTCTGTTTACCTTTGACTGTACTTTAAGGATTCTCAAAGGTCTTCTTATACTGTAGCTGTGCTCTTTCTTTGGAAGGGTGGAGATGTTCATGTAACAACAGATTTTGTAGCTCTCTGCCAAAATGCATTGGTCTCTGTCAGAGTTACCCTTAAATGTTTTTCTCAAATTTAGCCTTCTTGCGGCAGAACATGCACCAAAGTATATGCAATGGACAGTTGAGTTACTAGTATCTAGCAGTTGCTCTCTATCCCCATAGGAAAAGAGTTAAAAGGCTTTGTTCCAGTTTTATACTTGATGGCCACGACTGACTACCTTGGTTTGTACTGAGACAAGTAACTTGCTGTCAAAGTTGAGGCAGCAGCAGAACAATCTAAAGCCTATATTCCTGCTGTATTGCTTTGAGCCTGTGTAATGAGCCTAGCTCTACTATTCTGACACTGAGGAATTGTATTTGAAATTCAACTTTTCTGAATGTTCTAAAATACACAAGTTTAGTGTGATGATCCTGCCAGGTACTTTTGCTTCATAATGGTGCAGGATAGAATTAGTGTTTTGTAGCTCAAGGGGATGATGTATCATTAATTGATCTTGACATGACGCGAATCAGTATCAATCTGTAATTACCCTTTGGGTGGGGAGGGAAATGATCATTTGATCCATCTTTTTCACAGTTTTCTACTTACATTGGGTAGTCTTATTAGAGCGGAAAAATTCAGAAGAAAGGATACTTATTTTGAAGAAATATGTAATAGTTTTCAGGGAGTGGATTAAAGGATGGAGGAGTAAATAGAGAAAAAATGTGAATGTATTGTCTTGGTAGGCATTGCTCCATTTCTTCATCTTGAAACTTCCAGTGAGAAGGATTCTGTGAAGTGATGGCCTTATTCTCCTTTTCAGCTGTCCTCCATCTGTTTCTACAGAGGATACAAAGTATTCTGAAGACAGAGCAAATGTAAAGCTTAAAAAAAATATGGAAGTACAAAAGTGCACATACACCAAAAAATCCCAAAGCCTTATAAAATACGAGTTTGTTGGTTTGCTGGACACTGCATAAATGCAAATGCTTCCTATATAAGAGGAATCAGATTCCCTGAAGGCCAAGGAAAGCAAAGTTAAATTATGAGTAACCTTAACCTTTTGCATTTAATTATGCTGAAATGCCTGATGACTACTGAATGGTAGATGATTGCATGCATCTACAGCTAAATATAGTATTTCATGTGAACTATACTGTTCAGTAAACTTTACAACACTTATTATGTATAAATAACATTGTCTTAACAAAATTCCATTCTCTTGCCTGTTGCTAAAAGTTGTGATAAGCATCAAATGAGTGCATCTCTTTGTTGATTATCCCCAGAGGGTTGAGTAGAGATTTTCCTTTTGCTCTATACCTCTTCATCTGAGGTCAAGGCCCAGCAAGGTTGCTTCATAGAACAACTGCAGTTCTACAAGCTGAGTCTTGGCTAACCTGACTGTACCCTGCCTGGGTTCCTGACATGGTTGTTACAGCTGGAGTTCCTGTGATTTATTCCTGTTGTTTCTTGCCAGTTTGGAGGGCAGCAGTTTTAAGACTGCCAGCAGGAGAGTGGTTTAGATGTTTGAAATTTGAGGAATTGTGGAAAAGTACAAGGTGGGCCAAAGTATTTAGGATGTTGGCAAAACTATTTATCATTGCATAGAATGCTGGCCCTTAAAGCTGCCAAGAATTTATATTTTATAAGCCCTTGTGGTTATATGGTAAACTTTTCAATATTAAGAAGCAAACGTGAACAGCATTTATGAGACTCAGAAATAAACGTGTAGTAATTCATACTGATGATATGTCTTTCAGTTCTGATTTTAATATTTGGCCAACTTTAAATACATGCCTCCCCTGACCTCTGTTCTTTCTGCTCTTTCTGTTCTGTATAGTAAAAAAAGGTTAAAAGAAATAGATCACAAATTATCTGCCCTTCAAGGGTCAAGTACTTGGTAGGTCGAGGCTTCTAAATTGAGAAATATCCCGGTGACAGTGCTGTGAGCTAAAAAGTTGTGTTAAGAAGTCCTCTCTTCTTTTTCTGTTGGGAAAACATACCACATACTATTTTCCTTTTGGTGAAACCATTTTTTGTTACTTGTATACATTACACCAGTGTTTCTCAGGTTAAACATTACTACTGTTTTTCAGTGAAAAATAATTTGAATTGAATTTTTTGAGTGCTGCTGTAGTGTTGTATTTTCAAGGAGGGCAGCTGAAGGTCTCAGCTGGTGTCAGGCTTTCAGAAAAGAGTGAGGGAAGAATAGGAGCCAGAGGAACAGAATGATGAGTTACAAATATTATCAGCACTATATTATATATACTTGAACAAGTGTGATTAATTTTTAAAAACTTTATAGAGTAGTTGAGGTTAACAGACTTTAAAGCTAAGTGAATTCTAGGTTAGTGGAACATGGAATTTAGGTGCACTGAGCCATGTGGAATACATAGCAAATCTGGAGTCCCTTCTCTAAGTGATTTTCTAGATGGTTCTGGAAAACCCTCCATTTGTCTCTGCAATCCTAGTTCCAGATTTCTCAAGAGTGCCCCCTTCGGTATAGCCATTCCTTTTATTGGGTGTAATTTGACAGGAAGGCTCTTGTTGCTAGAAACTTTCCCCTCACCCTTATAAGCGGATTTTATCTTTAAAGGTTGGACAGGGAATCTTAATATAACCATCAATTGTTGACAAAACCTGTAGATAGATAATTAGTGCATGTAATAGCTAGCCATTAGTAGTTTGGTTTGGATTTTGGTGTTTGTTTTGTTTGGTTTTTTTTTAAATGGTAAATGTTTCAAGAATAATATTTAAAAACAAAAATGTAGGTTTCTGGATCTTTTAGGAGATTCAGGAGTCCAGCTGTTTGGCTAGTTCCTGCAAATGAGTTCTATGATCTTTAAGACTTTAAGTACATTTGAAAAGCATCTCATGGAATATTTTTGCACACAAAGGCGTGTTTCTGACCCAAGATCACAGATGTTAGAATTGTATCAGAACAATTTCAGAACTAGCTAGGGCTTGTGTTGATATACTTTTTTTTCAGGCTTTTTAAGCTTCAGGAATTGAAATAAGGGTCAACTAGCATTGGACTCTACTTAGTTCTTTCAGCCGATGAAATTTGCAGTAGTAGAATATCAAACTAAGGTAGTAAAACAATACTGAAATACATAAAGAGGGTGAGTGAGGATCTCGTATGAGCTGTTTAGATTTGTTATATCCACTTTAAATAAGTAATTTTTATTAGAGTGTTCCAGACTGTTACTAATAGGGTCAAGGAGAGGCTATAGTTTTCAAGATACTATTTAATTTATTATATAAGTAACATTAGTTATATTTTAGTATATATATTGTTAATATTTATTTTTATATATTTATTTTATTCTATATTTATAAGTATTTTTAGTAATTTTAGCATTTGGTAGCATTTGGTAATATTTACATTATTTGTACTGTCTTTGGAATAAATACTGTAAAATTGTAGTGATTGTGTTTTTCATATTTTGTAAAGAGTTTAATCCCTGTTTAAATCTTGCTGGCAAGGCAGAGATATAATTGTTTATCTTGAAGGGGCAAGGATTCCCTTCACTACCTTCTTGAACTACTTGTGAGGCTAGCAAAAATTTTACCTCTTTATAGGGTGTTCAGAAAGGATTTTTTAGAATTGTTTTTTAAAATACCAATAATTAAGTTCTTTGATAAACACAATATCTATTACACATTATTCTGTCTTTCTATGGAAGTATTAAAATTACAGACATAGTTGTTTCTATAGCGATTGTTAATGTATATTTAGAAGAGTTGCCTTTGATGTAAATCCACAACTCATTAAAATTCAAGGGATTTTTATATTCACTTCAGAGAAGAAAATACCCCCTTATATTTATCTAAAATGGATGACACACTTAAATAGCCGTATGAATTTCATTTACAAATTGGTTTGTGGATACGATTTAATCCTGCTTTATAGACATGCTTAATCAAGCAGCTTTACTTTTTGACAGAAGTGACATATTTACTTTTTGTATTGAAGAATTCAAATTCTTATTGTTTCTCCCTTCTTTGTGATCTAGTATTTGGTGTCTTTTTATTAAGTGTACATAGTACTCTGTGTACAAGCAACATCTTATTGCAATAAATGGAAAAATGGAAAATAACACATGCTATTCTTTACTTCCTTCAGAACCCTCCAGAAGCTGCACCTGGAGACTTACCGGCCCTTTCTGATCTCGTTCCTATAATCAATGACCAGTCACAGTACATTAACCATTTAGAAGCAGAAGTGAAGTTTTGCAAGGTATTAGATAACACATTTCACCTATGACGACTCTGGTCCCCTAAATATGAAGAATTCCTTTAAAAACAGCTTACGCTTAGTCTTGAGATTTATTGTTGTAATGACGGAAACTGAGCCATGCAGTTCAGTAGCTGCTGAGGCTTACTGTGCATCTTGGTGCCTGTGTGGTGTTCAAGGGTCTTTGAAGATATTTTTACATCCTATAACAAAAATGAATAAACTTTTTCTTAAGAAGTAACATGGCAATCCAAGCTACAAAAATAAAAAGTCTGTCTTTTGAGTGTTCTTGTTCTAAAAGGGTTAAAATAATTGCGAATGTTAATCTAGACTTCTAGTATCGAGATGTATTTAAATGTTGATAGCCATCTCAAGGAGCCTTTTACATGCAGTTCCTATATCCTATAGGAGGAATTGTCTGGGATGAAAAATCGAGTGCAAGTAGTTGTACTTGAAAATGAGGAACTCCATCAGAAACTGAAATTCTTAACTGCAGAACACATGTTGAGAGAGCAAACTCTTCTAGATGCTTCGGTAAGTTTTTGTTTTTTCTGTTGTTTTAATCAGTGTTCAGGGATCTGGTTCTTTTTAAGGAAGGCTATATAAATGGTTAGCCACAAATTGAATGGTAATGAGAGATTGTAAACATGGATTTCTGTAGATAACATCACTATTGTAGGTTGCCAACATAATTAACTTGTTTATTGGTTCTTATATTTTACTATTAGAAAAAATATTAGATTCAATACCTATATAATTAACTTTTGTTTAAAAAAGAAAGCAGCCTGCATAATTATAACTGAAGTGTTAATATTTTTATTTTAGGCAAATACACAGAACTCCTGGCCTGTAGGTGATAATGACTGTACCATGCATCAGCCTGTCACCTCATCACCAACACATAACAAAGATCAAGCTTGTTTTAAAGCAGCTGTTGGAGAAATAGAAAAATGGCATGTAGAACTGGTTGGTATTAACTTTCTTTGCGGAGTCATACTTTTGCAAAACCTTTTGGTGCTTTATTGTCCTTCAGTCCTAATGATTGTTTTGTAACAGACAGACGGGGGGTTTTGGTTGACTGAACCTTATTCTGAGGTCAGATTTTGTTCTCTTGAACCTCATCTTCTCATTATACTCTGCATAATATTATTATCCAGTTAGACACAGATGGCAGGTTGTGTCTGCAGGTGTTGTCTTCCCGGAGAGAAGTCTTGTTTTAAAAGTGTCCTGTCAGTGATTGCTCCACTGCGATTCTTAGTAGTAACACAATGCGCAACTGGATGGGAACTCACTGGTATAGCACGGGCAGCCCTCCAGGCAAGATCTTTCTGCTCCTGGAGCAGCACAGCATCAGAAAGGTTCAAAAGCAGCTTTGTGCAGTCTGTTTTTCCTCATCAGAATTATACATTTTGTGCTTTTCGAGACATGGAGGAGCCCTAGTGATTTAGAGGTGATATTTTCTCTATCCTGTATTTTTTGTTTCGGAAGATATTCTTATGTTTTTGCTCTGAATTAATGGGGTAGCATTGCCACCTTTGGGGAAAAACATGGTTAAGCGAAAGTTTTGATTTATTATTTTTTTTATCCATGTGCATAGGTGTGCTGTGGAATTCTTCAAGACAATTATATGTATTTATTAATTTTTCTCAGTAAAAAATATTTTTGTTGGTATTGTGCCTCATCTAGAGCTGAAAACCTCTTCACTGATCTGCAATGCCTGCAGTTGTTTGAAAGCTAGTTTTTACAGTAATTGCACTTTTTCATCTGCCACATTTAGAGCAAGAGAATCATGTTGATTGTGACTTATTTCTAAGCACCAAAGTGAGCTAAATTTCTGGTAGTTTACCTTGTTCATTATCACCATTGTATTTAACATTGGTGTGGTTGATTTATATAAGTAGTTCTTCAGAAAATAAAAATAACTTTGTGTGTTATAAATAAATAGCCTCTCCATTAGAAGTTCTTCAGAATTCCTCTTTTATTTCTGCTGACTTGTGGGAGGGTAAGAGCAAACTCAAGACAAGACCGTCAGTTTGTCTCAGTCATTGTAGAGGGCTGCAATTGGAGCTGGGATAATTTACCGTAAGAGGATATGGCAAGATGTATAGAAATAAGAGAAGGGATGGGTTGTGAAATATATAGGTTTCTCTGACACTAGTGTTTCAACAAGTTTGTATGTACAGGGGAAAAGAACAAATGTGGCTAATGCCTAGATTTATTTGTTAAGACAGTAAGCAAACGACAATTCTTTTCTCCCATTTTTTCTGAAGGAGAAACTGAAACTTCTTTATCAAGAAAAAGTCAATATCCTTGATGCTCAAATACAGTCTCTAAGGTAAAGTGAACTGTGCATTTTTTTCCTTAAAATTACTGTTAATAAATTATCATTTCATAACAATATAAACCACTCTTAATTTGAGTAGTAGGAGAATGCCTCAATGTCTGAATGTTTTCTGATACTGTCCCTGAAAGCTGGTTTTACACTTTCTCAAACACAAATGTAGCAAAATTTAATGTAATAGCAACATTAGCAATATATAAATTTTACAAATTTAATTGAATTGTTGTATTTATAGAAATTAGAACTTGATATAAAATTTCTTTATACTTCTTATCCTTTTTCTTTATAGAAACATCACGTCTGCTAAGGTATGCTAATAAAAGGAAAAAAGAAAAGTTAAATTTTAACTTTTGTGAGCCCTTCCGTAATTACCTCTTTTTCCACTAATATTTTATATCAAAGTTTTGAAATTTTAAGCAGCAAACTAGTTTAGGCCACAAAATGATTTTGGAGCAGGAAAACACACTTTTGAAGCTAGTGGGCGGCGTTTCCAGTCACGTTGCCTACATATCTTTAAACACAAAAATATTTTAAAATAAATTCTCATGTGTTCCTCAAAATATTAAAAGTTTGAATAGATAGCAAACTATGGAAAAATACAGGTACCAGCAACCACTTCAGGATTTGGTGTTCTGGAGTAAACTTCCCCCTATACACATGCATTCGTGATACTATTGCTGAATCTGTTTCAGTTATCGTTTTCCCTAAGTAAATTGTGCTTTCATATATCTGAGAATGCTGCACATGTGTGTTTACATGTAAAAAGAGTTACTGGTAGGGAGAAAAGTTGAAATCTTAAACAAGCAAAGCCAGTTGTGCTGGTGAAAGTAAAGGAGGACCTTAAATTTCAGCTACGTAATCCGATTTTTAAATTCCACCCCCTATATCCCCCACCCCCACTTGGCTTGAAGCGTTATATGTATTTGAAATATTTGAAAATAAATATTGGAGGCTAAAATAGTCTGAAAATTTCAGCCCCTTGAGTTCTCCTAGGGGCATGATCTTTCAAACTGTAAGCTCTGCAAAGCACTTGAGCATTTGCTAAATTTTAATTACAGGGAAAAATTATATTGCTTTCAGTGAGACTATCCTTGCTTTTAACATTAAGCACGAATTTATGTGGAACTTGCTGATTTCTGTCCAAGATTTCCTAACAATAGGTCTGTTGTACCATGACTGTCTAAGGATATATGCAGAGCAAATTCTGTTCAGGTTATAGTAGATTATATTTAATAGACCAACTACTAAAATTGGAATAAGTGCACAGAAGATTTCCCAGATGGAAATAAGCATGCATGCAGTGTATATATCATGTGCACAGTAAATCCAATGCAACCAGAATGTGTCAGACTTGCTATGTGTGTGCTGCCCAGATGGCCTGCATAACAAACCAAAAGCTTTGGATTCATTGCACAATTTGTCAAATTGATCTATATGTGCACAGTGTGCGTTTGTCTGGAACTTCCTGATGTCAGCATTCCTACTGCTTGCGCTCTCTCCGGCCTGACAGATGCTTGGAAATTCTGGAGAAAATTCTTCAGAGCACCTGGTAAAAATTTTGCAGACAATTAAAAAACTCAGCATGTTTTTTTCTGGAGATGTGGCTGACCCGAAGTTTGTGTGTATCACTGGATCAGAGAGAATGTGCTCCATACATATGGATTTTGTTTAGAGAGCATAGGTGACTTTTACTATATATTGTAAATTTACAAGTAACTTGAGAGTAGAGAAGAAGTGTGAAGCTAGTGATGTTACTAGTAAGAACAATAGAAAAAATGTTAGGGTATTGTAATATTTATACAACTGATAACGTTTCTTGCTAATGAATCCTTTAGTCTGTTCAGATAATATGTAAGCCTACAAGTTTTGTCTAATAATTTTCTGTGTAACTTTGCTATTTTCTGGTACTACAGAGGGAAGGAACAAATCAATGTAATTTTATTTTGTCTATTAATAATTTTGATTTGGAAATTCAACTATTATTTCTCTGTTAAAGTCCTCCTTAGGCTGCTGAAATATTTTACAATAATGTTCTTTAGAGGAATTGTTACAGTTCTTTTTGGGTTGCCTCTCTAATTATATATTACATACAAATATAACCTGTAGAAATATTTAATTGCTCAAATAATGTTTTTTATTTCTTCTCTTTAGAAAAGACCTTGCAGAATCTCAGAAGACATGCAAAGATTTGGAAGGAAGGCTGAAACACCAGAAGTACCTTGTTTCAGCCACGAATTCTAGCCGGGTTGGTGGTCTGTGTCTGAAATGTGCGCAACAGGAGGCAGTTCTTGCACAGACTCATTCTAATGTTCACATACAGACCATCAAGAGGCTGACAAAGTAGGTTTGGGGATTGTTTACTTTCTCACTGAAGGCACAGTTGCTTACTTGAAAACCTGTAAGTTAAACCTTACGTTAAAACCATGTAAGTCTCGATGTGCTGTATTGCCTTCAGAGGGAGGTGTGTGGCTGTGGAATGATGGAGTCCCAAGTTGAAGTTACAGTGCTAAGTCAGTGGCAGAATATGAGTGTAGATCCCAACCACTTTGAAACCCATTGTAGTTTTGTTGCTTATTTCAACTGGAAAGAATGTCAGTCATTATCTTATAATTATGGTACCTTGGACTGTCCAGATAATCAGCCTGCTGATAGATGGTTTCACACACTTTTTGTACAAACAAACCCTTTACTCTGTCAATACAAATATTTTGGAAGTCTGTGTATTTTGATTGATTATTTCCTGCAAAAAATTCCTGATCTTTCTGTAGTTTGAAGTTTTTCTGGGTTCACTTTAGTCCCCTTAAAGTTGTGGAACATTTAGGATACATCAGCAGTGTAATCCTTGTAATCCTTTTTTTTTTTTTNGAATTTGCTTAATAGGTCAGGTGTTTGGGATAGGATGCATTGCTCCTCCTTAACTACAATGATTCAGGGAAGAAAATTCCTTTGAACAAAAATAAAAGAAGTTATTTGCTGCAACCTTTTTAACTGTAGCTTTTATTTAAATGATTTTTTAAAAAACAGCTCTACAGGCTGATTGCAATATTTATAATTCAGAAATCCCAACAGCATTAAAATACTTTTTTCCTTAAGAAATTCTGCTAGTCAATCATCTTAAAAAAATTTCCCCCTTTCTACTTGCTACTAATAATGAAAGAACATCGCAGCCTTCTCAGAGTTTGTTGAACAGCCACATATTTGTTCTTGGATATCTGAAGCTTCTCGGGATTTCTGAAGTTTTAGAATGAGCCAGCTGGAGATGTAGTGGGTCAATTAGAAGCAAGAAGACTGAAGGGACATAGCATATGTAGTCTGTCAGATGGGTATTATCTCTACATGTTGGGTGGCTGTTGTTAGGATTTATGTATTTTTTCTATTGTAAAGTCCAAGAATTTTCTGGGAAAGCTCTCTGTTGCTGAAAAGTCATGTTTCAAAGTCTACTTCTGTACCAAAAGTAATTATTTGTCAGAGACACTGAAAAATATGAACAAACTATAAATCAGTACATTCTTGTCATCTTGTATTATAGTGCAGTTTGAAATAAAAGATTTGAGCTGAGCTATTTAATTTTCTTAAACCATTATTTCAATTTGAGATTTAACAAAATCTGAAACCTACATTTCCCTGTGATGCAACTTATTAAAAACAATGATATTTCAGTAGGGATTTTCAAATGGACTTTGTCCAAATTTTGTTGAAATGCAATTTCAAAATATGACTGTTAGTTCTCTGGCAAATACAGTTGTGTTACCATTCCACACAACATGAAGGAACAAAACCCCACAAACCCAAACTCAATAATTTTCAGCTATAATCTCTAGTTGCACCTAAAACACAATTATGCTCTTAATTTAAAAGCTTTCAATGTATCAAAATAATGTACTGACTATGCTTCACTGTTTGGTATTGATTTCAGTTTCTTAGTTAGCAGAAGTTCAGAAAGGATGTGGAACACAGAAGACTTATTGTTTAGTTTAGTTCCAGTTTGCATGGATCCCTTTTTTGTAATGCTAACAGAATGTTGCTCAGCTTCAGTATGTTTATGACTTCAGCTCTGCTGTCATTATTGGCAACTTCACTAACGGTCCATCCTTCTGAAGTGAAGGACTAGTCACCAAGCAAATGATGTTTTTAATATCTGCCAAGCTAGCAGTATGCTGTCTTTCATTCTTAACCCACGCTGGTTTTTGTCTTGCTTCTCTTACCACCCATATGTCTTTTATCTGTTATTATTTCATATTTGATATACCTATTGGGTTCTTTTCTCTCCAGAAAAGATGTAGCAGAAATATCTGTTTTTTCTTTATATGCAGAGAAAGAGATGACTTGATGGATGCACTTGTTTCACTGAGACGAAACATGAAAGAGATGCAGCAAAGAGAATCTAATGCTTGTGAGCAAGTTAAACAAGCTGTGCAAATGGCCGAAGAAGCCAATTTAGAAAAAACAAAGGTAAATTCCACAAGAAACAAGAGCTTTTCAGTATTCACATCTACTGCAAATGTTAATTAGTTTTCATGCTTATGAGAGAGTACACACATATGTATGACCTTTATAGTGTCTATAGGCGTAGATTTAAAAGGATTGCACTATGCCTGTTTCTGAGCAGTAACATGAATTTTATATTTGAGTTCTTAAATTCTCATCAAGGCTGTAGGGTGTGTTGTGTTCTTAGGCCATCATTTTAATTCTGACATAGTTTCACAGCTAGGTGATAGAAATTGAATGGTAGAATTTTCAAAGGCATTCTTGACATGGAGGAGGATGATTCTCCTATCACTTTCTGAGCTAGCCTGGGAAGATCACTTAAAATGCTTGCAAACAAGTTTTTTGCCTCAGATAAGTGCAGTGCAAGAACTGATTAGCTAACAGAACTCTTTGAAGATGACAAGTCCTGTCTGATGCTATCTACACAAAGCTGTTAATGCTATGTAAATAATAATGATGAAACTGGTTTTGCTCTAATGCTTGCTTTAGCCCTAGTTACTATATACAATCAAATGATGCTGACCTGAATTATTTTCTTGATATTTAGTGACATCTACTGTATTATTAGTGAATTACTATGGAATTGAGAAAGGGGTTTTTGTTTGTTTTTTAAATTAAATGATATTGTTTTAAACATGGACAAGATTGATATAATTGCTCTATTGATCAAATAAGAAATAGTGGTTGGTATTATTCATCCAAAGCTGTAAAACTGTGTGTGTGTCTGTAGGGTCTCTAACTATAAATGGTGGGGAAAAAAATAATGAGAGTTGCAAATCCTAAGTACTTGTTAAATTTAACTTCACAGTTTTACAGTTCCTTATTTTTTACTGAACAGACAGAGAAAGAAACCTTATGAGCTTACTGTTCATGTGTCGCATCCTGATCCCAACGGGTTAAATTTTTTAGTTGCTCATTTGTTTACTTTTTGAGGGTGGGTTCTACAGTTGTCTGATAGAAATATTATTCACTTGCTGCTATTTAAAATTGCACAAAATTCTTTTTCTTTTCTATGCAATAAAGTGAAGTTCTCTGATCTTCCTTTTTTCATTTGGCGTTGGAAATACTTATTTTAATATTTAAAAAGCCTTACTCAGTGTAGCTCATGTTAGAAATGTGGCTTAAGAATAAGGCTTAGTAAGATGAATAGTAGAACTTTTAATAAAATGGGTCTCCATACTATACTATTTCGGCCACATAAACGACAGCAGCTCCATGGGGTCTCTGCTGGCCATCCTCTTCACTGCAGCAAGAAAATGTGAAGTGCTATCTGTTTACATACAAGACTGAACATCAGTGTGTTTTTTCCATGCTCAAAAACTGTTATAAGATGAAGGAACGTGACAAAATCTTTTACTTGTGCTGTGTTAGTTTGACATTTTTACATGTACTGGTATTTCGTCTCTTTTAGTAAGTACAAACCATCCTTTATTTTCACAGTCCTATTCTACTCTTAAGCTGAAGTGCTGTTTTTCTCTGTGATTATCATGGTATCTAATAGAAAGTCCACATATGAGACATGAGATGTTAAACACATTGGGCTTTCAAATGCTGTAATTACAATTTTGTGACCCGGTTGACAGAAAATCTAACCTCAGGTGTTTATCACTTAAAACCATCATTTTTTTCTTATCTTGTGGTTGTCTCTGTAGTTGTTTGCCTCTTGCTGATTACACAGAGCAAGGAGGAGATCTGGTAAAGTTAAACTTCCATAGCTGAAGCAAATCCAAGAATGTATTTTCAACATAAATATCATAGAAGAATTATTTGAACTGTTCATTATATAGTCAGAACAGTGGAGCAAACAAAAGCCGCATTTCTTCTTGCAACTTATTTCTTCTAGAGTTGCATTGTTTTACGTATTTACCAGTCTTACACAGGCACTTGTTTGTTCTTGATACATTCCTACAAAAGGATTCATGGCAACAACAGAGGGATTCCCTCACCAAGGTAGGCTTGAGATAAGAAAGAGATGCTGAGGATGGTCCCGTAGAATCGACATGTAGAATCCTAATGGAGACTGTTAGAGTATTCTGTAAAAATTATGGTTTAATTTCCTTCCTTCATGAATAGCATATAGTGAACTGGTATTGAGTAAAAGAAAAAAAGCACTTTAAATTAATTGGAAAATAAAAGGTAATAAGGTATGATTCCTAGGAGGATGTTACTTTTGCTTCCTTGAAATAGGATATGCTGAATATCAGTGGAATGATGACGTGAAATCTAGTTTATTCATAGGCTAGCAAGCTGCCTTTAGGCTGTTTTGAATACTTTGGTTTACTTTTAAAGGAGAAGTGTATTTCTGACTTAAACTGGCGTAACACTCAACTCCTATCCCTTTAGCAGGGATACATCAGCATAAATTGATAGATTTTTTTTTTTTTT
>VXBJ01005782.1:39807-84750 GCA_013400055.1 Nycticryphes semicollaris
GGTTTTGTTTTTTTGTTCTTTTTTTTTTTTTTTTTTTTAATGTCTACTCTGTTTCTTGCATATCAACTTACTTTTGTTCTGTTTGGGTAGAAAACACATCTATAACCTGTGTTTTAGCAAGACAAATTAAAGCAGGACACCTAGGACTTTGAGTTTTCAGTAGAATTAATCTGCATTTGACAACCTAAAACAAACAAAAAAAAGTTTCTTTGTATCTTTACTTCTTCCTGGTTTCTTCTTAGCCTTCTGCACTCAGTAACAAGTGGAGAACGTTTAGAAAGTGTATGTATTACTTTTTTTATTTTTCCTTTGGCTATGCAGTTAGGTAATAACCACAGTGTTTACAAGGTGTCAAATACTCTCATTCTAATGATGTACATTCAGAAATTTTAAAAGCAAGGCAAATAATAATCTTAGCTTTAGAAGAACAGCTATTTATTTGAAATATATACCTTGCAAAATACTTCCATCTTTGCCATGACTTCTAAAAGCAATTAAATTTCTAAATTACAGTAGGGCATGTATATACATACAAACATATACGTTGTTTTCAATTTGTTAGTCCTGTTCTAAAGGTTAACAGAGTAGGTTATGTATAAACATCATAATAACTATGTAAGAAAAAAACCCAACAGGCATCCTTTCTAATAGCAAATTAGTTCCTCCAAAAGGATTAGATAAATATCACATTTCTTTAAAATTTAAAGTTTCTTCCACTTAAAAAAAATAGGGTTTTTTTCTAGGCTCTAGTTCAGTGTGAGCAGCTGAAAAGTGAGATGGAACGGCAGAAGAGTCGCCTTGAAAAGGAGTTAGCTGCCCAGCTAAATAAGAGAACTGATGAAAAAGAAGCACTGCGGGAAGAAATGAAGAAGGAAAGGGAGGGCTTGGCAGCAATGGTATGAGTATTTGCATATTACAATGAGTGTATCATCCTCTTTAACTTCCGGTTTGCTTGTGTTCCATTTTGTTTCGGTTTTGGATTTAAGAGCTTAGTAAATCACTTCCACCGTTGCTTGAAAGCAGTGGTAAATAAAGCAGGAAAGACTTAACTAATATAAGCTGCAAGGTTTGTACCTGGCTTCTAATAAAGATTTTTATTTAGCCAAGTCAAGCATTTAGAACTTTGCGCATGTCAAATTTAGGCTTCTTTGCTACTTTCAGTTTACATATACTGTAACACTAATATATATGTATAATTGCATGCTAATATGCTATTTTTCAGAGTGATCTTGTCATATGCTCAGTTCGCTCACCTGCAGAAACGTTGGAATCTCTTTTCTGACTTTTAATGATGTTTATAAACTCTCTGAGACAGAATCTGTCTCATCATTTAGCCTGTGACCATTGCAACAGAGCCTCAATAACTTTGTTTTAAACTCCTGCACGCTAGTGTAATCCGAGTATAAAACATAAAGGCTTTCTGCCCAATGGAATATACAGAGGAAACCTCATGCTAACAGCAATAAGCCTGTGAGGCATGACAGAGGAAGCAATTCTAAGGGGACTGGAAAAATAAAAGGGAAGAAGAGTGAAGAGATAAATGTTCCATGAATTAGCATTGCTAATGCTTGTTTGGTATTTAACCTCTTCAGCCTTTTTCTGGGGGAGGTTTCGAAACAATATAGTGAATTTCTCATCTGATTGTGGGCTTTTTTGGCTCTTTTTAAAAGTAAGCCATACAGTCTATAGAATCTGGAGATCACAGACTGACCAGGATAAACTAAGTCCTTTTAAAAAGAGGAGGTTCTTTTAGTAACGTTACTGCTTGTGAAATGGCTAGAAAGCTACTAACATGAACAGGGAACCAAAGGCTGTATTTCTGGTTTTATGAGTTGGTGGAAATGTTCTGGAGCTGCTACAGGAAGTCAAAGCCTTTGACTCCAGGTCCAGGTATTAAAACAGAAATTAAGGGCAATGATATGGGCTAAATGAACTTCTCTAAGCGGTCATCAGAAATCTGTTGTCAGAGAAACTGAAATTAAAATAAAATAGCCTTACAGAGGAGAAAATGAGACATTATTAAGCTATTCGTTGTCTGAGTGCTTACTATCTATTGGAGGTTACCCCTCTTAAGTGTTTAGTTATTTAGTTCTAGATTTGCTTTAGAGCAGAATGCGGACTCCAAAATACAGCCTGTTACGCAAGCATTTCATACCTCTTTTGGTAGAATAATTCACTCCATGTCACCAAATTACTTTATATTTCATCACCCACTGAGGGGTCTTTTACTGGAGCTGATTCCCACTTTCAGTAGTTGTAATCCTTTTTTAAATTCGACACACATTAAACAACATATAGTGACACTATGATGATGTCATGCTTGGTAATTAAAGGTATGGGATGATTTTGTAGAAAACAACATTTCAGCACAGGAAGGACGTGGACCTGTTGGAATCAGTCCAGAGGAGGGCCGTGAAGATGATCAGAGGTCTGGAGCATCTCTCCTATGGACACAGGCTGAGAGAGTTGGGGCTGTTCAGCCTGGAGAAGACTCCGGGGAGATCTTATAGCCCCATCCTGTACCTGAAGGGGTCTTCAGGAGAGATGAGGAGGGACTCTTTATCATGGAGTGTAGCAATAGGGTGGGGATAATGGTTTTAAACTGAAAGAGGAGAGATTTAGATTAGATATTGGGAAGAAATTCTTTACTGTGAGGGTAGTGAGACACTGGAACACGTTGTCCGGATAAGTTGTGGATGCCCCATCCGTGGAAGTGTTCAAGGCCAGGCTTAATGGAGCTTTGAGCAACCCACTCTAGTGGGAGGTGTCCCTGCCCATGGCAGGAGGGTTGCAACTAGATGATCTTTAAGGTCCCTTCCAACCCAAACCATTGTATGATTCTATGAAAACTATTACCTATATGCATGATTTATGCCTATATATGATGAACAACTATTATGTTTCAGGATTATGAGGTTGTAGAAATTGTATACTGTGCATCAAGTCAACCTCCATGTGAATATTTTATCACTTAGATTTGTTTGAAGGGGAGAATTGACATGAAACATAAATCAGGTGGATGTAGAATGACTGAAAAATGGTTATGAATATATAATCCTCTAGGTTTGGCTTTAAATTCCTGAAAGTTAACCTAGAACTGTCAGCTACCATTATTTCCAATTATAGTAGTAGGCTTCAGGGCTAAATAGCTGAAGGGTCACTGTCTCTGTCTTATTGTTACAGATTTTACCATTCAGCAAAATTTGATCTGAATGACATTAGAATTTTTAAGATACTATTTCTATATGGGTGTTGTACAACATCATGCTTTGATCTCTGAAGTGTTTTCTGAACTTGAAATGTAATTTAAGATCTGTGGTTGCAATGACAGTTCTCTTTAGCTGGGGGAACGTGATTTGGTCTAAATCAATCTACATAAGGATGGATAACAAGGTGTTAATGAATACACTTACAGCTGCAAGACTAATGCAACCAACTGCTTCTGACACTTAGTCCATACTTACAACTCCTGAGGACTAGTCTGGTTGATGAAAAGTTTTAAATAAACTACTATGTGATAAATTAATTCAAAATATCAAACGTGTTATTTAAATCAAGCCATATTCTGTTATATTTTAATGTATCTTTTTATTAGGCATTTTTATTGTATGTGTTTGGATTTTTTTTGTATAATTTTAAATCCTATGTATTTTGCCTACATACATTTTGTTTTCAAGGACACAGTCCCACAAGATTTGGATCTGTGGTTGGTCAAATTACATGATTACATTTTTCTTGGGTTTCTTGCAGGTGATGGCCATGTCTGAGAATGTCGCCATGTTGGAGGCTCAGGTAGAGAGAATTACAAGGGAAAAAAGCTCTCTGGTCAACCAGTTAGAAGAATCACAACATCAGCTTGCATCTCATGAAATGGAGATGAATAAGGTAGGTATGTTTATAAATGAGTGTCAAGTTTGGTTTTCCTTATCATTGTGACCTGAAAGATGAAAATATTTCTCTTTCTGTGTTTTCCTCTGCGTTGGTAAAGAATATGATATAAGTATAAACTTAATCTGAATATCCCAGAGGCACAGTTTTACAAGTAAAATTTTTCAGGCTGCCCAGCCACCTTGTGATGCAAAAGCTAACCTTTCTGCCTTGCAGACTATGCAAATTACTATTTAAAACTGCAATCCAGTGTTTCCTCCAAATTCCATTTGGTTTGAATGAGACAACATACTATTCAACACTGTCCTATAATTGCTACCTCTGGGATATGCAGCGCTAATATAAAGGAAGCTGTATCAAATCACTGTTTCTCAAGTATATTCCTGTAGAATGTGTATGTAGTATACTGCTTTATTCATTAATATTGACGGTATACCTTTCACAAAAAGATCTTTCTTCCAATTAAGAATTCTAGTTTAACATCTATCTATGCATGCATATCACTTCTGGGTGCTTTATTTTGTGCTTTTTTCAGTCTGTTAGAGCCTTAATATGGGTAATAACATGAGAAAGTAAAAATAATCACCATCCAAAATGTATGCTGGGAGATGACACCTTGTTAAAGTGATTATTTTATTAGCTTAGTTTCTTCATTCACTTGTTATAGAAATAACTTCAACTTCATGAAGATGAAGGGAAGCTGAATTTCCATGGAATAGACAGTCTGAGAATTCAAATTCGTTACAGCCTCTTGAAATACCTATATACTTTACCAATAATCCCAGGGGCAATCTTGCCTCCCTGGTCATTAATTGCAAGGTTTTGGGGAGCAATTGGCGACTTCTGGAGAGATTTTCAACAGTTCCTGTTTTTCTCTGCTGCCCCTGCTGGTAGAAATAGCTAAAAGTAGTGCAGAAAATTTACATCAAAAAGTCATCCAAACTTGATAGAAAATTTAATTCCACTTCTGCTGAAAGGAAAATGAGGGAGTATTTTAAGAATGTTAAAATGGCTTCATTTACCACTTCAGAAACGTACTTTTGTTTTTTCAGGCTGGTTTCACAGACTGCTAGTGCCACTTACAGGGGCAGTAGATAAAAATAATCATTGGCCTGGAAAGAAACTTTATAGCCTACTGATTTGAAGCAATCTCTCTAGAGAGTGACACTGTTTCAGCTTTGGTTAATGTTAGTCGATGTAAAGTTGACTAGGTGGCCACCTGGCAGTAGTCTATGTTGTATTTTTATCACACTGCCCTGAGAGATTGGAAAACTGCACTAGGAAAAAAAGTTGTGAGAGTCTCTCTCCTCCATTTTGAAATACAAGGACACTGAAAATTCCCTTATCAGCACCATCTGCTGATTATTCTGTGTTACTCACTTTGTGTGATGGATGGGGGAGCTGAAGGGGAGGATGGCTGTATTTTGTGTTTGTTTTTTTTATTTTGCTTGGAGGAAGTGACATGTCCCACTCTGTTGCATCCTTCATATAAAGAAAGGAGAAGATAGAAGGACGGGGTTGGCAATCCATGGAGTTGCATTTTACAATTTTCTGTGACATTTCATTACTTAAAAAAAATAATGCTTTAGAACTTTGCCATTCTTCAGAGCATTAGCTACCTTGCATTATCTGCAACAGGGCCAAATTCATAAGCTATTCTTTGAATTTCTAAGTGATACTGCCTCTTAAAGTTATGATAGTTGGTTTTGTTTTTTCCTAAGGTGATTTGATTCCAGATTTTGATTACTTTTACACACTTTCTTTTTATGAGAATGGATAAAAAATACTAGTGAAAATGAGCAGAGGTATGAGACTGAAAAATAGAAACGAATTTAGATTGTAAAATGTGTTTGAGATTGTTGAGAAGCACAAAAGATGATAGCAGCGCATTAAATGTGTGCACATTTAGGAAGCAAGTCTGGTGAAAGAATGTAAATGGGGCAGGGAAGCAGACTGAGTTGGGAAGAAAGTTTTCTAAGAGTAGCAGCAAGCAAACACCTTTGCATTCTCATTAGGGAAAGTTCATGTATTTATGTTTGGTTAGTTAAGGTAAAATGAAGAGGCACAAATTGGTGGTGATTGCACATGATAAAGACAAAACGTGGACAGCTTGTCCACCATCCTTCTCCATTTCCAGCAGATAAGATCGAATAGAATCCTTTAAAAGTCTTAGGCTGGGAAATGGGAGAATAACACCTCCCTGCACAGCAGTGGTGCAAGTTATGTGGGAGGGATTGGTGGGTTGTTTTTTTTCTTTCTCTTTCCTTTCCCCCAGCCCCTCCACATACCCTCTGAGGTTGAGCTGCCTTCAGGTGGACAGGAATTGTGGAGTAAGATAACAAACATCCCAACAGCAGAGAAAAATTGTTGCCCTCGTGGAAGTGATATTAGATTTCTTTAAATGTTGCTTTGATCCCTTGCTTCTAACCCATGCATATATTTGAATTAGGTATTATCTTTAAAGAGTTTCTAGTAAGCTTAATAATGCTCTGATCTAACTTTGTAAAGTACCATATTAACATATAAACATTTTCTTTCTTAAGAGTGGAAAATTGGCAAGATAAGAAACTACGCCCTTATGTGTGATAAGATCCTTTACTTCTAAGTTTTGAAAGTGTTGATTTAGACTTTCTTGGGTTTTTGGAGAGAATGGGAGAAGAATATAAAACCAGCAACTGTAGTTTAACTGTATTTAGTAGCACGTATATTTACAACATAAATATTTATACTTAGCAAAATCTTGATCCAAATATAATTTAATCTAGAAGGCACTGCATATTTCAAAGTTGATGACTGTATAGAGAATTCAGATCCACCTTTTTATATAAAAACATTTACCATATGCAGTCTTAAAATATCTTTAAATTAAAATATCTTGCATTTCAATGACCTCTAGAGGGCACCAAAAGATCTAATTGCAAACCACGGGCTATGGATTCTTCAAGCTACAGATCGTGTTGTCTGCATAATCTAACAGGTGTGTGGAGAAATGCGCTATCAGTTGAATCAAACCAAAATGAAGAAGGATGAGGCAGAAAAGGAGCTCAGAGAGTACAGAACAAAAACTATAAGGGAGCTTGAAATTAAGGACCAGGTAAGAGATAATACTGCTATAACTTTGCAGTTATTAGAAGCCTAAGTAGAGTTATTTCAGAAGCTGGAATGATTCATTTTTCTAATAGTGGTCATTTATTACTGTTAAATGGTTTCTAAATTAATGGCAACAAGCCAGCTATTACTGTTAAATAAATACCTCTTGGTTATCTTATTCTTGTTTTCAGCCCTAGTGTGTTCAGTTTTACATAATACTCATCCCATGCTTTCGTATGGCATTACTCTATTATATGTATTCATACAATGTACTTAAACTGTATGTACTGTATACATATGTTTATACACTCTGTCTCACAAATAAATCTACACATAATTAAATATACATGCAGCCTGACAAAACATTAAAAAACTCTAAGTTTAACCTAATTATACCAAAAATGAAAAATCATTTATCTTCCAGTTGCTTTAAAGATTCAAGGCTATTGAATGTTGGGATTAATAGAAAAGTTTAAAACAAAACAAAACAAAAACCTAGAAAAAATAACTATATAAAAATTCCACTATGCATTAATTGTTGATTATCTAAAACTGTGTTTTATAATAATACAGAAACCAGTATGTGGCTTACAGGTAGTCTGTGGGAAAGCATCCCATGCAGTAATAAAGATTATTATGGTAACCTGCAACATCCTTGGCAAACAGCTTGAACAGGTGTAATCTGCGGCTTTTTAAGTGCCCTTTTTGTGTAGGTTTATCTGTTTTTCTCTACATATTCAAACCTCCAGTTATTCCTTCATAAGTTGTGATTTCCACATGAGAGTGGATGTCTTCTCAATACACAGATACAGAAGATGCAAAAGGGTTAATTTTTTTATATGCATTTTATTACTAGAGTAGCCTATCCAACAGGTTTTAAATTGTTCTTTTTCCTCTAAATAAGTGAACAAATCAGTCCCTGTGTAAGACTATGTAAGGGAAAAGTGCAGTACTTCTAAAAATATATTTTTATTTACCAGTTCCCCAAAATCTGCATGTAGGACAGTAAGTTTGTTAACTTAATAAAGTACCAGCTTACGCTAGAAGCAGTAG
This sequence comes from Nycticryphes semicollaris, assembly GCA_013400055.1. NCBI lineage: Eukaryota > Metazoa > Chordata > Aves > Charadriiformes > Rostratulidae > Nycticryphes > Nycticryphes semicollaris. Next base: position 47,839 of record VXBJ01005782.1, read on the forward strand.
TAATTGAAAATATAATCAAAAGAAATATAAAATCCAAAAGATAAGTTTATTAGAGTAACTCTTCCATATGTGTAGAAAATCAGGCAGTGCAGAAAAACAGGGGCCTTAAAGCATTTTGTTTTCAGGGTTGGCTTTCTTTTTTTTACTCTCGTATCCTTTAGGCCTAGGGACACTTAAAAAAACTAAAAACCAGGCTTGTCGTCTGTGTCTTGACAGATATCACAGATAAGAGAGTTGGCATAATCTTGGCATACAAATAAAACAGGATGTGTTTAATAAGATATTTGAAGAAGTATATTGGATTTTTAAGCGTGTTCTCCAACTTGCTTCAGGATTGCCTTTTGAACAAATTGCAAAATTCAACAAAATATTTTAACCTCATGTATAGACATACTAGTATTTCATTCAGCGTGGGAAAGAATCCACCAAAATGTGGGGATTTATAATTTAATATAATTAAAGTAAAGTGATGGGAAGGGACATTCCTATTGACAAAGATTATTAGAGTAATTCTATAATTACATGAAGTATATTATGTAAAGTAATTACGGAAAAAAAAAAAGTAATATTTATATTGTTCAAATATGGTTGTTGGTTCCTTAAAAAAAGGAAAACAAACTATTTTGAAATTCTCAGGCTCTGCATCTAGCAGCTGTTCTATAGCTGTGGCTCTAGTAACCAAGAAAGTTCTGTATAGGTCCTATAATTATTTAATATGTTAAAAAGCAAGCCAAAAAAGTGTGAGTCCATTTTGGGGTTTTGGTTTATGGGGTTTGGGGGAACAGTTTTTTTGGTTGGTTTGTTTTGGGTTTTGTTTGTTGGGTTTTTTAAAAATTTAATTAATGTTGATAAATCATTGCAAATTATTTCATTTGAATTAAATGAAAACAGCTCAGTCACATCTAGCTTTGTATTTAAAGAAAAACCTAAAATGTTTCATCTTATATGATGAAATTACTGAATAGCAAACAGTAATTGTTCTTTGGTCTCTCAGCCATGACCTGACCTTCTGGCTATGAGACAGAGTTGATACCTTTCTTGGCCGCCATCTGTTCATAATAAATACATATTTATTTTTTAAATAGAGACCCAATAATGTATTGATATTGTCATGCTATTCTATATTAAATGATGCATTTTTCTGTTTAAAAAAAGCAAAGAACTGTGTTTCAGGTTGTCTTAATATATTGAAAAGAGTTTACTGTTGAGGTATGCTTGTGTTTTTCATTGTTCTGTGAATAAATATTGGGTTTGAAGATGTATTTGAGTTTATATGCAGTGATTTTTTTAAAGGGGATTAAAGTTATTCAGGTGTGTCAGAATAGGCGAAAATCCCTAATGTAGGATCATCAGATACAAGTATTCAAATGTCAGTAAATACGGATATGTATTTGTCATACGCTGATATTTATTAAGTTCTTCAAAACTGAATTTGTATCATTTAAAAAAAAATTAAAGGGAGTATATATGTTTGGTCTGATTCTCTTTTATTCTAATATCTCTTTTCCTATCTTTATTACTCAGTTAAGAATAATAACAAATATTGCTACCTAGATATGACTACCTGTTATTAATAATTGCCATGGATATTTCTTAAACTAAAAATGAAAAAGCAATGAGCAGTGCTACCACTTAAATTGAATGAGTGTTCCGTAATATCATCCATCATGATCCTGATTAACATTAGGATTACAGAGGAAGGGGGTTGGAAAGCCATATACCACAGAGTTTCTCTGCACAAAACCTGCATCTGTTCATCTGGCCCAGTATGTTGTAAAGTAGCATAACCTACTGCCCTCTCTTTTTCTCTCTCAGCCCTCCCATTGTGGATGTAGCTGTGCTGAAATAACAGTGCCTTACTTTATACTTTTCCTCCTTAGGAGGAAGCTTTACAAGTTGTATGGGTATAATGCCTTCATGGCAGTAAACTGTGTCCACACTAGGGGTTGTACTAGCACAGCTATATTGGAGAAAAGTCACGCCCTACTCTGAATAGCTGTTATCAGAACAAAAATTGTGTGGCATATTTGACACAGCAGGACTTCACTTTTATAATACTTTTTCTATGAATTTTGAAGCACTGTGTGGCATAATTTGTGCATTTCTAATAGAAATCATAATTCTGACACACTATGAAATAGTTTCCTCAGATTAGCATCACTTGCTCTTTTCTGTTCTGCATTATAAAAATAAAAATGAAGTACTCTGTTAATCATTTGCTTTCTGTTTGTCTGTAAATCATTTTTATTTGGTTTATAAAAATCTTGCAAGCTTCAGCATGTAGAAGTGAAAACAGTTTTGTAGTACTCGATTTATGCAATCCCAGACAATTTAGGCGTCATCCTTATTAGACAGTTCTTACCCGGTAGTGTTACACCACTGGGAGTTGTGGTCTCCATGTAATAAAGCAATAGGACATGTTAAATCCAACTTCAGAAACTAAATGAAGCTTTTAAATTTTATTTTACTGTGTTTTGAGGAATCATATAAATACTTTGTGTAGAAATAAATCCAGACTGGTAATCTTAACCTGTAAAATGCTATTATTTTAATACTGTCTTTAAAATTGGGCAAATGTAGTTTGAAGCAGGGGATTACAGAATTCTGTGCCTACCTTATATGTGACAGCATTAAAAGCTCCAGACATAATTATACCAAAACCCACAGATTTTTAAGAGTTGCATATGTGGAAGTTCATGAGCCCAAATAAAAAGAAGTTGCAGAGTCACTGATATGGACAGCCTATACAAATGGAAAGAGCTACACATCAAAGCCGTTTTGTGTACTGTGACAGAACCTAAATGGTGTCTCTGTACACTATAGACTGACAATTTTGCAGACAAATAAAAATCTGGCAAAATTGCAGTCCAAAAGCATTTTGCCAAAAGGTATTTTGGGAATGTTTATCTCATTTGTCACAAATCCGTGATTTATAGTAACCTAATTTAGACATTATAAGTGGAGAGATTACTGACTCTCTTCATCGCAAATAATGCAGGCCAAGAATTTGGTCTTATATCCTGGAAATGCTGCAGAATGTCTGAAGCAAGACCAGTACATCCTTCTGAAGACACTGATTCACTGAAATATCTTTTTAGGACAAGGTGTCAGGCTTCCATGAGTCAGACCTTAAAAATCTAGATTTTTCACAAGCTGGGACATTCAAGATATCACTAGATGTTTTGAGACTTAATAAAATTGCATGTCTTAATAATGCTGCTGGAGATGGGTTAGGATTATGTGTTATGTGTATTCTTGTAATCTCAGTCCTGTACCTGAGATTTTGTGACCTCATTAGTTAAAATGATGCTATGGAGGCTTTGTTTTGGAAAGAAATTTTGTTAAATCAATAAACATACTTGAATACTATTTGGCAGGGAGGAAAAACCCAAAACCTAGCCAGCAGCTTGAAACTCTTAGCATCAAATTTTCTTATGTGGTCTGACCTTGAGTATAATGACCTTAAAAGTAGCAAAACTGAATTGCTTTTGGACAAGAAAGCATTAAGAAAATGTGATAGCCTTTGCTGTAACTGAGCTCTTTTCAACATATCATTTTCAGTTTGGGGCATTCAATGCATTAATTTGAAAACGGGTAATTAAGGAAGGAGTAAAATGATCGTACTTTATGACTCACTATGGTATGAGTATTCTGACCTGTTCAGGAGAAACATCGTTCTCTCTTATAACTGAACTTACTATCTCATTTCAAGATTTGAGGAAAAATACTGATCAACAACCCTGCAAGATATAACAAAAGAAATGTTTAATTACAACTGTGGCTACTGCTGCTCTACTATGGCCTTGCTTTCCTCTGTCAGTCGTCCATTCCTGTAGAATCACTGGTATGAGCAGCCCTCATTAAATTCATTGTCATGTTCTCATAAGAAAAATCTCTGGGACTGGATTTCCCACTACTAGAATTTCCTATAGTGGTCTCAATTTTCTGTACTCGTCTGTTTTCCCTAAGCAGCTGGCCTGCTAAGAAGAGTGACCCAGTTGATAATTAGGATTTTATTGTTTATAGGTGTAGTTGGCCCATGTAACCTTGGTCTATGTTCATCCGGTGAAATGGCACCCTGTTAGTATATGGAAAGAGAAGATCATTTATGTGGATTAAACATTATTCAAAGCAGGAATTGGTATAGTGTGTATATGCATTATATGTAAAGAAATCCTTGTTTTCTGTTGGGTTTTTCCTCCTTCAACTAAAAAAAAATTTGTTTTACCAATATTCATTGTGCCAACAATCAGAAAAAAAAACCAGTGTAAAAGTCCCCAACTATCACTTGTCGGTTGTTACTACATAGGCTTCTAGCTATTCCTTAATTCTGTCCAGGAAAAAAGAGCCAATCCTATATCAGCCATCTCGAATATATGTTGAAAAGGATAAAAGGAATAAGTTTTTTTCTCTCCTATTTTTCAATAATGAAGTAGGATAATCTTCCCCTTCCTTTTTTTTCTGTATGCATCCCTCCTTTTCTGAAATTCCTTTATCAGCAAGCAAACCATTTATTTTCTACCACCCTGTTCTCTCCCCTGTCCCAGTGCCCCCCTTCTCCCCACCCTGTTCAATTCATTAAAAAAACCCCTAAACCGGTATCTTTTTCCACTGTGGAACAAAATCACTTTCTTATCTCTGTTGGTGGCTGCTGAGCTAATCTGTAGTACAGCAATGTTGTCTGTGAAAGTGTGTAGTAATCTCTGTGGGTTTGGAAGTTTTGTTCCTGAAATAGTATTGCGGTTCAAATATTTTGGCAAATTGAAAGCAAATATTTTCAGGGAAATAATGAGGTAAAATCCTTGTATAGCACATTTCAGCCACTCACTCTTGTCTGTTTCCTGGGTTATTTGTCCACAGTATCTAGGGGCCAGGTTGCTCTTTGAGAGTTTGAACAAGGACAGGCTCTTAAGATTATTGCTTAATTAAAAAATTACGTGTGTGTGTATTCATACATATAAGTTAGCAATGGGAGTTTTTTTTTCTTGCCCCAGCTAATGATTACAGGTAGAAAGTTTGCTTGAACGGGATTTAAAGACAAATAGATTTAAGAGCAGCCGCCCTCCATGCTATTCTCAGGAAGTTCTTCCGGCACCTTTGCTCTTCCTAGCAAATCGCAGTGTCCCATCTCTATTAATTCTCAATCTTTATGGAAACAGAGGGCTTGTGGCTGTTGACCGTTGCTTGGGTAATGGCTCCCATCTCGAGGCTCTGCTTTTTAGCGGAGCACATGGAGTGCCACAGGACTACCAGGTGCCCTTACATTTCTTTGCAGTACAAGTGACAAAAGTGGTTGCTAAACTACTTCTCTTTGAGGAATACAAGAGTCCCACCAGATCAGGCTAGAATAATAGCCATCCAACAAATGCCAGCCTGCATTGCTTACCCTGGTTATGTCTTTGCCTGTCCTTTGGTCTTTAGAGGTCAGTTGATTTATAAGCCAGCCACAAAGCAAAACCCTTCAAAGGAACTGTGGCTTTTCAGTGGGGTTACTTCTCTTCTTGTGTTTCTGCTTACGTTAGTTGCCTAAGGGTTTCACATTTCTGTTTTGGGCTAAATGATTTGTAGAATTTATAGTTGTCTTGTGATTTTTGTTAACTGACTTCTTTGAAAGAGGTGGTCTTTGTGGACACTTCTAAGCTTTGTGTACGTGGTATTTCTTACTATTTATTTATATATTCTCATAGCTTTATAATAAATCTACTTCCAGAAGGGACATTTCCCCTTTAAACCCAAATTTAACTTTCATTATTGCTTTGTATTCTCATTCAGATTTGACTGGGAAGCAGCAGTAATTCATATAGAGTGCAAAAGGGAGAAAAATATTGTTGGGATGTGGTGGGAGTCAACCTCGTGATGGCCCTAACTCTCTTTACAAAGTTGGATAGTTCTTCAGGTGCAATATGCTATGTCAGATGGCCATGCCTGGGAGGTCTGAGGTTTAGAGACCACTCAGAACCTGGAGTTGCTTGATTGATATCAGGATTAGGATAGAAATGACTGCAAGTGACCCCTGCTGCATATGAACTAATAGTCATCTTTCCAAGTGAAATACCTCAAAATGTAGCTACGGAAACAGTCTTGTTTTGTTAGCATTTTTAATTAAGAAAAAAAAAATAATGGAATAAAAGAATCAGTGTTATAGTAGGGTATGCTTGTCTGTCCCTGATCAACTGTGTATTAATAAGTAAAGGCAGCAGCATAGATTGAGATCAGTGAAACAGTGCAAAAATTTCCTGTCACTGATACATAGAATATTTAAGAGTATGTGAATGCCAATACTGGTGGCACCTGTTAGAAAGACCTTACTTATAGACTCAGTCCTGTGCACTATAATTTATTTAGTTGCTTTAAAGGGCTAGTTTAGTAAGTGCAACTAAGCATCAGGGCCTGTAAAATTCTCCTATTAATTTGAATTGTATGTGTTTTGTAGAAGTTAATTGCCTTGTGAGGATGTACCTGCAAATACTTACTACCATAGCAATTATATCTCACTTTCTATTGCTTTATATTCGTTCTTCTGTGGTTTTATTCTATTTTACGCTCCTTTAATCTTGTAATAATGGAGGACAATGAAGTACGAAACAAAAAGGAAGTACTGTAAATTCACAAAAATATTTTCCACTTACAAATTATTTTATTGCAGAATTTGTGCAATGATATAGTCAGTGCAGAATTTATTTTTCAGGTTATACTGTGTATTTTCTTACCTGATGTTTGAGTGTACCAGTGCAGCAGTGAATGTCATAGATCACTTATGAATTCAATTAGTTTTAGTATATTTTTGATTTTGTTCAGTCTTCTAAAGTTGTTTTTGCATTTACTTCGGAGTACAAGTTCTTTTATCACTGTTTAATCATTCTCATTTGTTCAAAAAGAAGCGTTTGTCTTTTCTGTCAGTTTGCTGCTATTTAAAATTCTATGAAAAACATCTGCTATTTTGGAATTTAAAGTTGCATTTTTCTGCATACAATAGAGGCAGCATCATTATGAAAAGAATTAAACAATTATTTAAGTCTTTTGGCTTGTTTTGAATGAAATTATTATTTCATTTGATTAGATTTTGTGGAGATAAAGAGATGCCTAGTTAATTAAACAGCACTTTTTTACAACATACATAAGTATTGTTAGGTGAAGATAATTTCAGATTATCTAGGAAGAGGATATTTGAAGATTGATCTATTGCTTGAGAAATCATCTTTTATGTTTTCCGGTATACTTGATTTATGTCACTGATAATCTCTAGTGTGTTCACCTAAAACTGCAGAAGATAATTTGTAAGCTCATCATAAATGAATGAGAAGTGAAACACTTATTTTAAGTGTTTCAAGAAAAAATACGTAGAGGGGTCCTATATGCTTCAAAGGGGGACACTTAAAATCTAAAAGGTGCTTGGTAGTAATACTGAAAAAAAAAATAACTGATATAGAATAAAATTTTACTGCAGTGTTATTTCACCAGTGCTTTGATTTTTGTTTAGCAAAACTTCTTTCTTGTAACTGAGTCGGGTACGTGTGCGTGGAATAGTATTAATGTGTTTCAACTTGCTATTAATGATGTTTCGCTTAGTGAGGTTTAGCCTGCCATCTTTCAATGGCAAAGTGCCTGTTGATATTCCTGGGAGTTAGGCAACTGCAGTGCAGGACAGATTAAATAGTACTTTAAAAATTATGTGCAGAAGTAATAAGAATATTAAAGTTGCAGAGTTAAGCACCAGAAGTTGCCTGTTCCAACCTTAATGTAGTCTTGTTGTGCGTATACATTATGATAATTCTGTTCCTTGTTATACTGAAAATCTGTTTCAGATTTTCTTAAATGCAAGATTGTCATCTGTCTTTTTGCAGTTCTGTGCTCCATCTCTTGTCTCTCACATACATTGAAAAGTTAAGTACCTTGAAGAAATACTCTCTGATCACGTTGTAAAAAGCTGTATCACAAGTGATAGGCACTGAGGGATCAAATTAACACTGCATGAGAAGCAGAGTTGTCAGCAAAATACTTTAGTTGGTGGTTTGTTTCTGTTTCTGTCCCTACAATTACGTTGGGGCCCAGATAGCAGCTACAGAACTGCTTGCAGCTTCCCAGTAGAAGAAATGGGAGCTAAAAGTAACATGAAAACTGGTTTCAGTAAATAGTTTTGGAAAGATGCTGCCTGATAAGGTTTCCTGCAGAACAGTGGAGAAAAGTCATTGGTTCTGTAATTCTGTAATTTCCCTGTATTTTATATTCTGATTATATTGTGGTGACCCAGTGATGGACTGTACTGGACATATTTCAGGATAGAGTGTATAGATTTATTTCATTACAAATTCATTTTCAATGAATGTTTTCTGGTGTTTTAAAAAGAATTTAGCTGGTATCTATAAATATACATGGATTAAATGATTCTGGCTTCTGAGCTGCTGTTAGCATTTTCTCTTCTGTGGCATTTTCTGCCATCCCTTTCTTGTGAGGTTGTCTGCTGTATCTGACATGGTCATTGCTAGAATTCTTGAGTAGAGCGCTTACTCTTCATCTAGCTTATGCTGTGATTACCTCTAAGTATTGGTATTTTAAGATATAGTTACATATATCTATATACACCCACACACATACATGTGTGTGTATGTGTAAAGGAGCTGATTCTGAACTACTAATGAAAATAGCAAAAGTAAAATTATTCTTTAAAACCTATGCTTGCTTTCTTGATACTTTTTGTAGAAATAGTAAGACTCTGTGAATCTTTAAAGATCCTGTCATGGAGTCATTGTCTGAGAATTTCTCTCTGCACTTTCATGACAACTGCAATCTATGGATGTATTCTTGGGTCCAACCCTGCAAGTTCAACATCTGGCCAGTGGAAGCAGAATGTTTTCACCAGAGGTTCTTGCACTTGGAATTTGCTTCCTTCTGTGTATCTGTGTCAAAACCTGACTGAGCCTGTTTAACTTGAGGCAATGGTGTAAAGCCCATCTGTTCCTTGAAACTTTCCCCTGAAGGAGTCATCTAGAGTGTATTTATGTTCTCAGCTGTGGTTGTGCTTTTTCAAATACTTAGTTGATGCTTTTTGACTCATTTGTGGTTTGGTTTCTTTAAAGGTATGCTGAATGGATATATTCTTTAAAGCAAATTTTAAGAATGCTGCAGAACTTTCCTGTCTTTAACTTGTAAAGACAGTAAAGAACTCATGTCCCTCTTTACTATGGATGGAGAAATAACATTAATGAACTGCTGCTTTTAAGAATAATAGCGTGGAGAGCCTAGTGAGGCTTCTTTTGTTATTTAAAATATGCAAAAGTCTCTGGAAATAAGTGAAAATGCAAAGGATATGTAGCTGAATACCTTTGTACACCTGGTTTTAAAATATTCTGACAATGTAATAGGTTGTTACATTCTTTAGAGGGGAAGAATACTAACATTTTGCAGATAGTTTCACTCTCTTTGTATTTGAACTTAGAATTACTGATTTAATTTGGTAGGTGGTCTGTGTGACCAAAGTGACATTCAAATTTTAATAACGATTTCCTTCATGAACCTTTGTTGACTGCTATTGGAGGAAAAAAGTGTACAGTTAAGTAATTAGCAAAATTAAAAGTAAATTTTAAAAAGAACATTATGAAACATTTTTCTGGATGAAGAGATTGTGTTTGCGACATTATATCTCGTTGTAAATGGTTTAGGTTACGTTTTCTTGAGAGGAAAAGAGACAACATTATTACAAAGGGGCTTCAAGTGCAAATATTAGGACTGAATTACATTCATTTGTTCTTGTAGGATGTTTGAATGAATAATTTCATTAACTGAATAAGATATTGAAGCTTGCCTACATGAAGAAGCTATCACAAAATAAGTTATGGTATGAATTTAAAGTATAATAGCTATTCAGCACTAACTCCTTATATGAACAATTTTATTCTGTACTACAAATGACCTTTCACAGTTTAGTTGACTGAAAAACATGCAAGTTCCCTCCAGCCCTAACAACGAATAAATATTTATGTAGGGATTTAGTCGAGAATGGTTACTACATGATGAAATTATATTGTTAGCTTTATTCTGTACTCCACTGGCCTCCTTAAAAGCATCCTTAGAACAAAGTATAATATTACATTACAGATGGATTCTTCCAGGTACATGTATGATGTGAATGGATTTAGAGCAAAATATGATCCTTCTGAGAATATTTGTGAAAAATGTTTGTATCGTTAACAATATAATTCAATTAGAGATACTAAGTCTGGTGTGCTTTGCTGGAGTTGAAGATGCTGCTCATGTGAATTTGCTTATCACTATTTGTAAAATAAATTAATAGACTCATCAACTAAGTTAGATTTACTTACTTGGTGTAAAGGACAAATAGTGTTAAGAAAATTAGAGGATTAACAGCAGCTGGTATATTTCAGATTCAACTAGAGGTCATAAATAACTTCTTCTCAATAATAATAAAATCACCAGATGATCTTTATTCTCTTGCATAATATTATGTAAGGCAAAGCTAAATTCCATCATGTTATTGCTCATGTAGTAGGTAAGTAAAATAAATGGCCACAAGAGCTATCCTATGCCTAGCAGCTTCTGAAGATGGCCACTGTTCTGCTGCCTTCTGGCTTTCTAACACAAGGACTTTGGGACACAAATACGGAAGCCTTCAAATAAGAAAATTGGGAATTGGTTGAATGCATGGATCTCTTAAACCTTGTGAAGACAATAACATTGATTGTGTATTTGATGTATTTAAATATGATATTTTTTTTTGTTTTTCAGAAGAATGTAATTTCAAATACTTGAATTTGCATGGTTTGCAGTTTTTATCAACAAACTACTTTTCTTCTAAAACAAAAGAGTGCAATGGTTTTTAGGGGCTTTTATAACAGTAAGATTTATTGTCTTAAAATGTATCTCTATGCATTTCTTAAATATGCTTTCTTTGGTTCAACAATTTTCTAAGAAAATAGAAAAACTGGGATTAGAGCTGAATGGAAACAAACAGCGTTTGGAACAAGCCCAGCAGGATGTGGCAGGAGCCAGAGAGGAGTGCCTAAAACTGACAGAACTGCTGAGTAAATCTGAGCACCAACTGCACCTCACCAGGTACCCCTTATCCTATTACATGCTGTAGTACCAATTTCATTCTGCTAATTTTTTGCCACAGGCTTCCTCACAGTTTTTATAGATACTTGCAGTCGTTGATTGCATGGGCAGCCCTCTGTCACATTAAAAATGGAGGTTTAAATAAGTGAGTTATAAACTGCAACGTGAATTATGAACTATAGTATATGAAAGTGAATTACTAGTGTGAAGAAAAGGCAATGGTCAGCTCTGTTGATGAGGTAGCGTGCTTCGGGGCAGGATGAAGAGCAGGGGAAAGTGCAGCTATACTCTTTCTGTTGCTGTGTTTGGTATGACAAAGACATTTTAACTGTAGTTTGTGACTGTAGTGTACAGCAGCACCTTTAAGCATCGGAGTTCTCAGATTAATAACCTGAAGTTTCTGCAGCAGAATGACCAGGAACATATAACTGGACATAATCGTGTTAAGCTTCATTGAAGATTAAACAATCAAAAGGTAATATTACTGTCTATGAATATGAGGTAAGCTCAAGTATGTGAGGAAGGTGTTAAAGTCACTTCCTCAGTGCATTTGTGGTACAACACAAACACTGTGTGCACTCTGTGACAAGAGACTTTGCCTCAGTTATTCCATCCTTGGATGTAGCTCCCAAAGCCATTTACTCTACTATTCATTACACATTTCTAGAAAACACTAGAAGGCTACGATGCTAATTATTCATTGCAGCTTGAGTTTTGTTAACTGCAGGAATTTCTCCTTTTGCCACAGCAAATGCTATTGTCTGTTTGCAGGCTTTTGGTTGTGTGTGTGGGTTTTGTTTTGTTCCACCCCCTCACTCCCCCGGAGAGTGAACAACCAGAAATAGATCTGATAGCTTTTACTGAATCCTTAAGAGAAAAAAGTTAAGTTAGTTTAAATTTTCCACGGGGGGAAAAAAAACACCTGAGATATTTAACAGCAGTCTGCATGTTTATCCAAATCCTTTACTCTTTGGGCTTTGTGAGAGTTCTGTCATTGAGTAACTGGAACTAAAACAGAGCCTCGCCTAAACTATTAAATTCAATGAATCACTTTTTTATTCAGCTACATTTCTGTGTAATTCAAAGCACGGTTGTTTAACAGATGGAAGAAAGTACCACTCTAACAGCCTGTATTTAGAGAAAAAATATGCTAGAGGTTAATGAACTTGAAAAAAGTTTTGGGTGAGTTGTTAAGATATCTAAAGTTTGGATTTAGCAGAACTTTATTAATAATGATTTGTTGTGATAGTTAACCAAATGGCTTACCATGCTCCTTTTAGCAAAAGGCTGATTATATGCAATAAAGCTCTGGATATCTTGGAGGAAATCTGATTAGCCAACTTTTTTTTTTTTTTTTNACTCAACTTTTAAAAATACAGATGATGGCCTACTTTTATGTAGTGAGGTAGTTAAAGCTACATACCTAACATACAGGTGATTCAAGTAGCGTTTCAATCTATGGTCTCTGACTTGGGAAGTTTGAGATGCAAATCAGGGCAACTAGTGCTCCGTGTTGGGCCTGCTCTCCTACGGTTTCACTGATATCTGCTTTTTGAAACTGATGCTGAACTGCCACAGCTTCTTTGTCTTATCTGTTACAGCTGGTTTTCTGCGATGTCCTAATCTTTATTGTATTTTTTATGCTTTGTGTTCGTGTTATGGGCACAGCGTATAGATATGCTTATGAGCAGTGAAATGTTTTCTATGCTAACATCTAATTGTCAGAAAAATGTGTGCACTGAAGCATGGGAAATAGGTTCCAATCTTTTTCCTTAATATTCCCCAACTTCTGCAATATCTTGTTCTCTGTAGGTTTTTTGTGTCCTCCTTATCTTTGAAGTGTCTGTCTGCTTTCTAGGAGTCCATTAGGTGATGTTGCTGTAATGGGTGAAGAACGGGAGAAAAAGAGATGAGAGATTTGTTGCGGCTCTGAACTGTTACCCTTTGTCACCGTGTTCTTAGATTGGTAGGGCAGGGTTAGAGATGTTATCACGAAGTTGTCTGATTTCCCTGAGTCGCAGAGGAAAAGATCCCCTACTGAAACGAAACTTTTCCTCAGCCTATACTCTTTTTCTTCCTCTCAGATCACTTCGGGCCAGAGCAGGTTTTCTCTGTTAGTGAAGATTTAAAAGTTCCATGTCTCTAACGACATTAGTTTTGCATTTTGAACTTGGTATTTTTCTGATTTATTGGTACATCCGTGGCTGTTGCACATGAAATTTAGTGGTTTGCGGTCTGCCTTCTTTTATTCTTTTTTCTCTTCACCTCAAATGGCAGCTGTGCCAGAGAAATACACTGTAGAGTATACTTGTAGAGTAGTGGTAATAGCAGTCCTGTGGGGGTTATAGAATCATTCAGTGTGGCACTTGCCAAGGAAAACAGATTTTAAGCTCTAGAGTCCTGCCTGTGGGAGGTTGCTGCAGAAATTGCACTGATTTAGTGCATCTCTTGGGTATTCTGGCCTTGGCCTCGTCTTGCTGATTTCTCTCTTTTCAGGAGAGGACCAGCTGGTCCACTCCAAGTCTTCTCACAATGCTGGACTGGAGGGAGGCCTGTACTGCTGTTACACGGTTGTGGATAGTCTTTCTGTGGCCTTGCGTGACCTGTCTGGGTGGTTCTGGCAAAAATCAGAGGAAGCTGAGTATGTACCGAAAGAATTCATCATTTTTTATGAATTTGTATATTACTAAGGAGAAAACTTTATTAATCCACTAATTCTAAGTTTGGAATTTGTAAATAAATAGCATAATAAAATGGATATCAGAACTTTGTATTTTAATGTATGAAAATGATAAATATTGACTGGATTAAATGAGAAAGAGCATGCAGTCTATGTCTTAAACAGAAAAAGAAAGTGCTCTGCAGAACTGCACTCTTCTCCAGGAGTCCCACTTCTTTTTGCTGTACCCTAGTTTTCAGACACCATTGATTGATTACCAACTAAACAGCTTCTAAGTTAACAAAATGTACTTGTTAAAATCAAGAAAAAGGTTACAATTAGCTATTCTAAACCATTGCCACAGAGTTTAAATTTGCCATTTCCTGTCACCTTTCTTCCTGGAGCAATATGTTGCTTAGAAATCCTTGCTATTAACATGCATTTCCTGCCATTGAATCTAGTTAGTAATTCTAATTTGTGTGTCTTCAAATGGCTGGGAAAATACAGAACGTTTGCTGTGTAGTTTTGATTGTCAGTCATGTAACTTTGCAGATGTCACCATGCTATGACACTGACCGTGCTTGTTCAAACTATTTATTTTTTTACCTTAGTTTCAGCTGTGTGGTTATATGTATTACAATTGCAATAGTAGAAGAATCTTAAAAAACTACTTCTGGGGTCAATGTTAAGTTGCCATTACTTTGGCCAAATTGGGTCTTGCTAGTGAAGCTTATCTGAATCCAATCTTCAGAGAGCAGGAAACATACAGATCTATTGTTCTTAGTTCTTGAGAGAATAATCATTCAAAATCATGTCAGCATGCTAGTGGAAAAGATTACATAAAAGATGCAAGATGTTAACATCTTGCTCAGGTTTCAGTGTGTCATCTAATTTAATAAAATTTGTCGCTATTCTTGCGTAATGGAATAATGATTAAAAATCTTTCCTCTTTTTGTTACAAAACAATTCTGTAGCTATTATTTGTTTCATTAGCAGTCAGGTGTAGTTTCTGTTTCAATGTGCCAAAGCAGTTAAATAAATCTTAAGAAGTGATGGAATCACTGAATTTCAAAACTGAACTTTTTTTATGCCATCATGCATTTTCTCAGACGTAGAGGTAGGTGGGCAGCTTGAGATATATTTGAGTCCACTAGCATTTTCTGAGAAATGTGATTAAGTGAAATTGAAGCAAATTTAATTTCATTTTTTACTCTTCTTTGCTTATATGAAACATTAAAAAGCCGTATTGATTGTCAACTTGTAGGTGGAGAAACATTACTAAACAGTAGAACCTGTGCTTCCAGTTTCAGGTGACCCGCCAAGCAACCCCGGATCCCTGTGTCACTCACTTGAAGGATAAAAAAATCGTATTACAGTGAGGACAGTGGCTGTTGTGGTTCTGGGCTTTATTTCCCCTCCCTACCCCCATTATGTGATATTTCTTTTCTCCCTTAATTTTGAAAATTGTATGATGTCTTAGAAAGCAGCATATCAAAGAAAGTGGCATTTGGGGAGTACAGTGGGCTTTAGCAGTGCTATAGCCTTCCTGGTGTGCGTCACTCCTTGCAAGTTTCAACGACTCCATTAATGCTAATTTGTATTATATGTATAATTATTAAAGTGTGCAAATCTGTAATTCCACCTCTGGGTTCCTCTGGCATTATTTAGTGGCGGAAACTGGTGTCGAGCTGTATGTCGTCACCACTGATCCTCGTTAGAATTGCAGCATGCCTCATACATTGATTTCCCTATTTAAGCTATCTTGTTAAATGATGAAATATAAACTAACTTCCTCATTTATAGAAGGTGGTTATACTTAACCTTTTAGGGAGTTGCCCAGTACTTAGTGTTATGTCTTGGATTTTTTTTCTAGTGGTATCTATTAGTTAGCAGCACACTTACTGTTGTGCTTTTTCCAACAATTTTAGCACATCAGAAAGAATCCATCATCTGTGCTGAAAATGAGGTAATGTTTGAATAAATGCTGTTACTAATATTAAATGACTGAGATATATTTTATGTTCCCAGACTGACTGACTGATGAAAGGACCAATAACACTTAAATTGTGGGGAGGAAGGGGGGAAAGGGGAGAGGAAGAAATGGGGTGTAAGCAGTGATTGATTTCTAATTTTTTATGTATTCTACTCATCATATGCAAAACTATTATTTTAAAACGCAGGGAGGAGTGATGACACGAAAGAACTCTGATAACTACTAAACTTTTTAGCTTCTGCTTCGTAGGTTTACTTTTCATTAAATTTAGGGACGGTTGCAACTATGTTATTGTGATTCAGTTAACATTTATTTCTATCTGTTTTTCATATACAAAGGCATCGGGATGCCAGAAAATAAACTGTTAACGGAGAATTAACTTCTTTGGCACGCTTTCATACTTATCTTCCAAATTAAAGAAAATGAAATGGGCAGAAGCGGAGTGTAGATTACCTCCTTTTTGTCAAAAATGGTGGGAATTTGAAAATTAATAATAAAAAAGGGAACAGATGCAGTAACATGCCAGAGGGAGATTAATGTGGAGAGTAAAATCTGTGAGCAACAAAACTGAAGCAAACTGAATCAGTGGGAGGTGGTTGTACAATCAAAATCAGGATAAAAGAGAAATTACAAACAACCCTGCACTTGTCAAAGTAGTAGTAATGAAATCCTGACTCTGCCAGCAGCGAGAACCTGTGTTAGCACTTTGGGGTAAGGCCGGGAGCCGGGTGCCAGGTAGGAGGGCAGCGCGAGGCTGCTGGGCGGCAGCCATCGCGTGTGGAACAGATGGCAGGGAAAGCTGGCCGGGGAGGGGCTCCTTCGCAGAGCTAATCAGACAGTAACGGATAGGGCAGCTGGGAGGACTGACCACCGAGAGGCAACCGGCGGGGTAGCCGCAGCCTTCCACGATGTGTGCAGTGGTGTGCCCGTCGGCCGGAGAGAAGACCTTGCAAGGTCTTTACCGGGCGGCGACCGCACAAACTTTGCAGGGGTGGGGGCGTGTGGCCGGCCTCGCCCCAGCTTTTCGGGAAGAGGGGAGGCATGGGCCAGCTGCCGGGGTGGAACCTGTCCCCTCCGACCTCAAAAATACCTGTCTTTGTCCTGTTGCCCGATAAGGTTACGTGTTGTCCTGTTTTTCTCATAGCGGCGTATTGACCGCAGAGTTTGGCGATTGACAGAAACACAAAGGCACGTGGGTCTGGGGACTGATCCAGCAAACGTCTAAGTAAACTTTGCTCCTGTTGAAGAGAGGGGGAGAGCTGCAGGTCGGCACCTTCCCACAGGCTTGGGCCCCTCCGATGAATGAAGCCAGTTTTCTCATGTTTTATTTTAGCTCGGAGCAGGCGCTTCCCTCTTCATAAATGAGAGCTCGTGAGGAGTGAATAGAGGTCCGAGCCTTCTGATCTTGAGTCACATGAATAATTTGACTCACATAAGAAGTAAAAGATGAATGGGATTTCTTGTGCAAGTAAGAGGTAGTCATGTGCGAGAGGATTACAAGGTCATGCCCCGTTTGGATGACCATCAGCGTGAAAGAGAAATGAAAACAAAATTATGTGAAGGAAAGGGGGAAATAAGATCCTGAGGTGTAGCAAGGGAGATCTGACCTGTTACTGGCCGGCTCTGTTCGATCAGGATATGCGATACTTTTCTAGACAATTTCAACAAAGAAAGCTACATCTCCTGCATCTGCTTTTTGAACTTGTGTATCTCTCGTCTGCAGAAGGTTTATAGCTTGGCTCAATTATTCATTTAGAGTAGGGAGGGGAGGAAACATTACAGGGATTTGAAATAGGTGGTATAACATAGCCATATGCTATTTATGCAGCAGTTTCTGCAATAAATCTAATTTGGTGCTGTCAAAAAAAATTAGACTTATTTGGTATAGCAGCACATTAGTAAATGATTGTGGTAGCTTTGAAAGTTGTCATTCACTCTGCTTTACTTGCAATAGAATCTTGCAAAGCTTTTTTTTTTTCCCCTTCCTTTTTCCCCAAGCAACTCTGTGAAAATGTCTCAGTTCTTTGTCCTGCAGCTGTAGAAACTGCAAATATTTCCACAACTGAAAAGAAGGTCTTGCTTTGAGGTAATTGAAGAAGGGGTCGGAAGGAAGAATAGCCTCTATTGTTAGCAATTATATGAGTGTATAGGCGGAAAAATCAATAAAGTGTGGGGGGATAAATTTCTCCCTTGCCTACAGGTTTTCATAGTGCAGCTGAAATTGTTTATCTGATTATACAGCATGTAGATAAATTAGCTGTTTTGCGTTATTATAGAAGGTAAAATATTTTACCTGCCATGATAAGACCATATGCTGGTTTACGAAGACTGATACTGAATGATTTGAAATAAATCGGCTCTGTCGTCTTCTGGCAGTGCCTTGTAGAAATTCCAAAGCTGATATACATTGTGTCAAGATAATACACAATTATTCAAATAGCTTTCTATTTAATCTTTTAAACGTATTTAAGATGATTGTAGAAAGACATAAAGGCCATTGATGAAGTTTAAAAGGGAAAGAAAGAAAATTTAAGTGGAGTAAACAATAAATTCAAAATATCGTGTTAATTTTTGATCTCACAGTCTTTATAAATCACCTTTTTTCGTTTTTGAAGAGTTAAAACATGGTTGACAATTTATTGTCCTACAATACAAATTTCTAAAGGAAACGAGACAATAATCCATATTCAGATTTTAGTCTTAGATTCATATAAATTTTTCTCCATGGCATTTAAAACTGCAACTGGTCACATCAAATTTCTCTAATGATTTCATCTTTTATACATCGCATCAGGTTGTTGAGGCAGCCAAATTGCTACTGCGTGTAGAGTGTGGTTCAGGAGCAGTGACAATACTTAAAGCGCTTTGGAGCGAGCAGAGAATTCAGATGAAATACAGAAGAGACTAACTGCTGTAGAAAACAAACATCTTTATAAGGTCTTTGTTTTGAGCAGTTATTATTCAGCACTAACAGTAATAAGTTTATGCATGTGTATCAAATATTTACTTTGATCTCATTCAAATTAGGTTTTCTATTTGTGTGACTAATGACAACAGAATAATGATTTATTTTTTTGAACCATACAAATCTTTCAGACGCATGTATTCAAGGCTGCTGGATTTCTTGCTGAATGTGCTGCTGGAAAAATAGTTCTGATTTTTGTCTTTATTTTTGACTTGTTCTAGGGCTTTTCTCTCAAGTACATCTGGAAGCTCGTTTTTACAATAAGCTAAAATGGACTTTTTCTATCAGCACTTTATATTTGTGAACTTAAGCAATATTAAAAGCTGCTTTATGCTTTCAATAGTGTATTCAAAATTGAAGGTTTTGTGTAGTCACAGTGATTGTTGTTTTGTTGTTGCGGGTTTTTTTTCTCCTGTGCAATATTCTACTCCTGAAATTCTTGCCTGCAAAAAAAATTGAACAAAGAACCCAAAGGGTCCTCCAGTGGGGTCTTTATCAAACTTGACACTGAAGAGCATCAGCCTGTGTATTCTCATCTCTGTAGTAGGTAGCCGATGGATGGAAGGAGGAAGAAAAATCACCTGAGCACACCAGCTTTGGCTGCCTGACTGCTCTCCTCACCCCCTTGCTCAGTGTCCTTGTGCCGGTGATTGGTCAGGGGGAAAGTGTGAGCTGGAAGATGCCTGTCCTGAGCGAGCAGATGAACGCAGCCTCTGCTGTCGGCTTCTTGACAGGGCTGACCTCCTTCCCCTGGCTCTGCTGGCAGCGTGGCAAGCGCCATAACATGCCACTGTTTGTTGCCCCTGCATCCCTGGTGGCTTGAGTATCAAACTACGTTTTTATAGAAAAAGGAGCAACGGTTCTTGATTAGCTTCTTGTGGTGCAGTTGCCTTCTACAGGGTTTAAATCGAACAGGGGAATAAAAGTTTCTCTGTAGTTAGGTGGGACACTGCTGCGTGTTCTTTTTGTTCCCGAGTTCCTCTTCTATTTCCAGTGCTTTTGTTCGCCTGCATGTTCTATCCTATGGGAGAAGATCAATACATCAGACAACAAATGCAGGGACTAATCCTCATATAAGAGCTATGTCAGTATTGAGTTATTATTCATCTAAACTTCTGCAGTATTTGCCAGTGCAATTTTTATTAGAGTCAAATTCAGACCTAACATAAGTATAACTGCATTTCTGCTAATGAGATTGGATTACCTCCTGGATTTGGTCCCAGAAAGATTTACTTTAAATTAATTTTTGGTAAAAGGGTAATATAACGGGTGGCTCATTATAATCGTGTACAAAACTTAAAAAATCCATTTTATTTTTTGGTACTGTATTTTATCTTGGTGAAAGATTTTAACTTTTTTTTTCTAAAGGATACCCAAGGTATTCAGTGAAATTGAAAGGTATTTCTTATTTTAGAAGAATGACACTGTTGAGGGGGTTAGTTAATAATTCAGGAGCTTGTGGTTATCAGAATGCATTCCTAAAAAGAAATGGGCACAGGAATTGCTAAAAATAACATATCCTGTTGACAACATGCATTTAATCTCACCCTTGACAAAGAATCTTTACAATTTCTCTCAACGTGGAAGGCAGTATTTTAAAAAGGAGTTTACAAGGCTTGAAAACAGAAAAAAATATTGAGGATTCCCCTCCATTCCCCCTTAAACAGTGTTGCATGTGAAACATCAGTAGATAGGTTAAAAAAAAAAAAAAAAGAAAAAAAGAAAAAAAAAGATGCTGCAGATTAAGTAATTTACAGTGCATGTTGTTGGCTGCTTTAAGGTTTTACTGTAAACTTACTCATTCAGCTTTTCCCAATTTCTCTTTGCATTTTTAGTCAATATATTTGTTCCACAGGAGCTTTCATAATTTTATTGCTAATATTTATATTAGCCTTTTCCACTACTTTGCATAGCTCTGCAAGTCTTTCTCAGATTATGCTACTCTTTGCAAGAAGGTGCGTATATGAAGAAAAACACATTAGCTGTTGGGCTGAACAAATGATGATAAAAGCTATTCTTTTGCTTCTGTAATATTTCTCCTACAGCCCAAACCGATCTTCACAAATAGAGGACTGTAAAGAAGTTCATCTTGTGCTGGTTAGCAGGAGTGGATTTAAATCCACACCGACAGTTCATTTGACAATGACCTTGAGGGGCTTTGCTTCTTGAAGAAGAAAGCAGAAGCTTGCGGTAAACAAAGTTCACTTCTGACAGATGGATTGAATGACAGAAAGGTTGCGAGTGCCAGAATAGCCCTGGCAGAGGAGGAAATGTTCAGTGGAATCCAACAGGAGAGGAGGTGTGAACAGGTGCAGGGTTGCTGACGGAAGGGGAACCAGATGGAAGGAGCCAGAGCCAGTTTATTTAAAGGAAAAGGCAGAAAACACTGAAAGGCTGTGCGATCAGTGGCTAAAAGTGTGCATGGAAGAAGGTAAAAATTCACAAAGCAAAACTGCACAGTGGGATATCTAGCACTTAACATAATGGTAGTAATTTGTGAGTTTTGTTTTAAAGTTGCTATTGAAATCCATTTCTCCCTTACTCTTGACAGCATAAAGAAGAGAGATTTATACCCTGACAAAAAAAAAAAAAAAAAGCCACCAAAATTCTCAACTGTTACACTGCCTGTCCATTATTTCTAATACTAATGTGCAGACAGTTGCAATCAGGATAATACAAAAAATTATGCCACAGCTGTCCAAAACAATAAAAGGCATATAAGGCTGGATTTTTATTTTTTAACTCACCTGTTCATATTGAGTTCCTGTGATACGGGGGTAGATAAACATGTCTTTTATTGGGATGTTTCTGTAATATCTAGACCAAATCAACAACAATCAAGTACAATGTTAACGTTTGTATGGTATTTCTCATCTTTCTTGCTTTTGGTCACAAGTTAGTCACTTTGCTGGAATATGTGGTATCTAGAATGGGGGAGAAGTCTAGCTTACCTTAGATGCCTAGATCCCTCAAAATCAAATATTGTCTTTCAGTCTTGTCATACTGAAGAACGCTTTGTTGTGTCAAACTGTTCTACTTCTTCCCAAACTGTTCATGTGAGGCTCGGTCCTTTGGAGGCAGAGAGAACCGTTCCTCGCTTCTTCTCAACTTCAGCAATAGCTGGGGAGAGTTAACAACTTCGAAGTTGTCAGGCCTATGGGAGTTTAACTGCAGGTTGTGTGTCCAAACCTAATGTCTGTAAAAAATGTATGTGACTGTTCAGCAGTCATTCATAGCGCATCTGTGATCTACTGGATCAGTCAGCTGTGCTCATCTGATCCGGATCAGGTGTGAGCACGCAGTCACTTTCCTTTTGAATTAGCTAGAGCATGCAATGCAGTGTTTGTGCTGACTTTATGCCAGCTGCAGTAGGACAGATGATACCTGAATCAGCGTAAAGCTTGCTGGTACAAAGTTAACGTACCAAAAACACAGGGTTTTTGAACAAATTTAAATTGGCAGAGTGACTTCACAGCAGATCAGGCCTCTGCATCATTTAGCTGCGTCATTTTTTGATTCAGTGGTAGGAGCCTGATGGTTGGATTTACTGTATTAGCAAGGTGAGCCTTGGAGTACAGAGTCCCAGTTGTTTGAAGCTGGTCTAAGTCAACGCTGCTGCTGCAAAGCACATCCCTAGGATGGTAACACGTGGCTATGCCTGGCCACATATCACCAGGCTCTTGCTTGTGCTGACACTGGAAGACACGCACCTCTGTGATCAGGTGATTCAGGGATTTAATCAGATTGAAAAAGAATCAGTTGTTCTTGCACAATTAGTTGCATGAGTGCTAATTCTAAGAGGGTGAAGAGACTGCACCTTATACTGGCAACGTTGCCTTAGACTGGCTTAAATCTGTCCTCAGGCTGCATCGTAAGAGACTTCTGGTGCCAAATTCAAGAATCCCCTCAAGTCAAGAAAATTACTCCTTTATTTTAAATAAAATGCAAATAATTTAAATAACTTTATGTATACAGAGTAAATGCCTGTACAAATCTATGGAAAGCAAACGTTTCAACATTCAGCCATTTGGAAAAGTGCCTTGTGGAACACAGAGAGAAGGAATATTCCAGAGAAAGGGGCACAGTACTGTGAAGTGCTTAAGGCTACATACTAAGACTTCATAAGAAACCACTTCTTCTCATGTTGCATCTTCCCATGCAACTTCTGTTCTGTACTTAATTGTCTGTTTCTATAGGGACTTACCAGCCAATTAGTTCACGACCTGAAGGTAATAAGCACTATAAGGTGGATGTTGACTTACAAGATACAGAACTTGCTGGCAATGCTTTAGAGGTGTCAGAAAAATTATATTTTGGTTCTAAGTATATTTGATCTCATATGAGATGTTAATTACTGTTAGAGACATTTCTTTGCTTCTCTGACAATGAAATGGAGGGCAGTTAATGATAATATTTTACTGTGACTTGGTATGCAGACAGTTAGCCAGACTGAAAAGTAGTTACTGTCTACGTTGAGGAACTGGTAGTTTTCTGTAAATATCTTGAAGGCATAACACCAAAAGAATCAAATCATGTTATAAGCTAGGTGTTTGCAAATTCTTTTATTTCAATTTCAAGTAAGAAATTGAATCCTTTCATTTTGTTGATAAACCTAGTAGATAGAAGGAGAGATGGCATATACCACCAGTTATGTATATACTCAAGTTAACTATGTTCAAGCTTCTCTTCTTTACATCATAAACTTTCATAAGAGTAACACTCTGTGTCTCTCAGTTTCTGTGCCCTTACAACTTTTCATCTTTCTCATGTTCATCAGTATCTCCAGTTAGTGGTAATTTTGAAATAGTTTTCAAGTAAAACAAGTACTCAAAAATAGAGTAGGATTTTTTTTTATGAGCAGCCATTAATGTATAATATCTTCTGATGCCTCGGCGATCAAAGGCCAAAGTGAAAGTTTTAGACTTAGTGGGTTTGGGTTTTTTTTCTGTAGATCTCCTAATATTATATAAAGTGCAAATATATATTAAAATTATAAGGTGGTTCTAATGGTGTAGCTGCAATAGAGAAAGCTGGAGAAAAATTCAGTAGGAACAAGGAACTCATGCACTGATTTCAGTTTCAGTAAAAGTGAAATTCTCAGGAAAAAAATAGAGTGTGGTATAACAAGTTGACATTATTTGGATTCTGGGAATGAGGACACAATTGAGTAATTATTTGCATTGGGGGAAAATAGTTTTAAACTTTTTTGTCAAATAATTGTATTTAGTGTCTTAACAAAATTGGAAATGTGAACAGAGCTTAATCTTTTCATGTTTTCTCCGCCAGAAGTGTTTCTTGTTTTTTGAGGTGTTTTTTGTGAAGTAGCAGTAGCTTGCCAGAGCTGTTTTTTACAGTCTTTTTCTCTCAGGTAGGATAGTAAAATGTTTTGTTTGGTTGGTTCATTGATATACTTTAAATGTATTTCTCCTTTAAAGTTATTTCTGTAGCATCTTCTAACTTTTCAGATCCATATTTAAAGAGCTGAATCAATTTGAATGCTTAATTTTTTACCACTTTCAAACCCTTTACCTTTACATAACTTTTCTAATTGCTTGTAGCAGCTTCTGCTTTACATCATTATGAGAGAAAATTTCTGACATTTCATTATTTTAGGAAACTCTCTGTATCTCATTTAATGTAAGGCACCTTACACTGTAAAAAAAAAAAATAAAAACCAAGATATATTTTTTTTATGCCTCAATTCTCAAATATAGCCCCCTGTGCATGGTTAACAGTGACGCAGTCCTCCAAATCTACCAATTAAATTAAGAATTAGGTCCTTGCAAAATTTGACCATGCAAGTGTAGATTGTACTGAAGCTCCCCAAACACAGTGTGCTGGCTGGGGCAGTTTCCAGAAACTTGAGCTTTCCGCTGAGCAGACCTGGCAGCCAGCTCCAGAATCAGCATCCGCTCAGCTACCAGAAACAGACATAAAGAGCAACTCAGTGGGTAATTCCCTCAATGGGATACAGGAAGGGCAATTTTCAGCTCCTTGGAGAGGTTTAAAGAAATAACCTGATCATGATGCTTTTCAAAATTATTTCTACATAATTCTTCCACAAGCATGCACGTGTGCATCTTTTTTTATATATTTTTTTGACATGAGAACATTCATTTCGTGCCTCTCCTCCTGCCCTGTAAATGCACCAAGAGATGTAAAACCCATCCAGTCCAAACATGCTGTGGCAGATTTATACATGCACTGAAAAAATCAAAACTTTTTATTACAAAAAAATTGGATCGCAAAAAAAGTTTTATAAGAGGAAACTAGAAAATGCTGTCCAGCTATGTCCTCTGTCCTAGGTATTAGAAGGGAAGTATTAGATGGAAATACATAGGCCTTACAAAGGGAAATAACCAACAATGCTAAACAAGATTAATGGAAGACTAACTTAAGGGAAAGGGAGAAATCTGGTTACCCTGAATTTACTGATTCAATCCAAACATATGAGCAAGGTATATGCTCTAGATGTCTGTTATTTTAGGCATTGAAATTAATAATTTTGAATCATAGCAACATGTAAAAGCAGGATTTAGTTATATACCTGCAGAATCTGGGGTCTTACTGTGCTGTATTTCCTTACCTAAATGTTTGAAAATACTGAGACTTCAGAGAGGTGTAAACACATTCTCCATTGTAAATAGCTGGATAGGATACTGCAGTACTATAGATACTGCTATTGAAAGGCAAGTCTGAAAGCAGTTTTAGGAGTTGTATGTTAATAGAGAAAATTATTTAAGACAATTCCTGGGGAGAATGACTTTTTGGTAAGTTGTGGGTTTTTTCATATTTGCAGACAAACCTTTAGGCTTGCTTGCTGACCTGAAAAAAAGACAAGGCCTTATCCTATCCTTCTGTGTATGACATAGTTATGAAGATACATATGGAGGACAGAGTGAAGAAATTTGTGGAGTATTCTGACCCAACATATGATCTTATTCTATATACATTCTTTTATGACCTTTATCATTGCAGGGTTTGAATGCTTTCTGATAGTAAAGTAAGAGACTGCAAACATTTTTCTTATATTTTTCCTTACAGAATAGGATAAGTATTGTGACCTCCTTTCAAGTTTTATTGGGTTTTTTCTGTTTTTGTTTGGTTTGGTTTGGTTTTTTTTTTTTTTTTTTTTTTTTTTTTTTTTACTGTGGACGTTGCTGTGTATTGGTTTCTTACCCTGTACCCTGCGAGAAGAGTAAGGCTATACTCTGATTTTCCATTCTTCCCTTGACACTTTTAGCTGAAATAATAATGTGAAATAACCTGTGAAAAGATGGTTTGGAAAGCTGCTTGTAATGGATAGTCTGCTAGACCTGTATTGTGGAAGGCTTGCAAAGTAGATTGGACAAAACGTTTCTGGGCCTTTGTACCCAAAGCTATTGGCTAAAGTCTTTAGAGTTCCTAATACACCTAGGCTTTCAAATCCTATTTTCAAAAGTGTTCTAACTGATTTGAGTGCCTGCAGGACAGATTTTGTTAAAGATACTGGGAATTAAAGTGCTTGGGTACCTTCTCAGAAAAAAAAAATATTTTTCCATTTGGTACATAGAAGTTTGTGCTACACTTTTGTTTTCTAAAGTACTGGGAGAGAAAGCCCATTTCCTCTGGAAAAGCTGAAGGAGCCCTCAGCTGAGGGCTCAGCTTTCCCTTTTCTGACAAGACCTGTTCAACAGTAATTCATAATGCTGGTCCACTTGGCTACCTGTTACCTGGAAAGAGGTATGTGCTCAACCGCTCAGGCATGTAGTAAAACCATCAGTGTTAGGTTCTACTGGTCTTGCCACCCAAATATGAGTGTTGATGCTGATGTCCAGGACTGGTCATTATTTAGACTGACAGTCTTGTTAGTTCAGATACCTCAAATGTTTGGAACATTAAATACCTTCATAATTTATGAAGTCCAGTTT
Organism: Nycticryphes semicollaris; assembly: GCA_013400055.1. Taxonomy (NCBI): domain Eukaryota; kingdom Metazoa; phylum Chordata; class Aves; order Charadriiformes; family Rostratulidae; genus Nycticryphes; species Nycticryphes semicollaris. The sequence goes on from VXBJ01005782.1 coordinate 74,436, forward strand.
AAAGTAAGTGTATATGAAAGTCTAATATATTTTTACATTTTTAACTATAATTAATAAGAAATTAAGGTGTCAAAAAGAAGGTTATGACAACCTCTTATGTACCAATGAACTGAGATAATTGCTAGACTGTTTCAATTTGTTCAGTTAAGTTCACAGTCCTTACTAATGGATCCATTATCATTTCACAAAATGCCACATGTTGATCTCATAGAAAAATCAAATAGTCAATATAGGAAGCATGGTTGCTTCTCATCATAGTTGCTTTGTCAGCAGACTTACTGGCAACCTCTAGTCAGAGGCCTAATTCTACTTTGAGGCTCATCCTGTGTTTTTTCATTTTGTATTTTTACTGTTACCAACGAAAAAAGGCTCTTGCAAAAATGCCTACAATTGAACTGCATTGTGAAATTCAAAGTTTTATCAATCTAAGTTCTGTTCTTTTGCAGTCAAAAATCGATGATCTATTTTTTATGTCAAATAAGACTTTAACATCACTAGTCTTTGCATCCTTCCTTTTTCTTTACTGCAAAGCCATTTGGCAGAGGACAGTCTACAACTGAAAATGGATTTGTAGTCTAGTTCTTGTTTGTTAGTGGTTGGAAAGGGTTTGGGGTTTTTATTAAATTTGCTCAAATTCAGCCAGCTTTCTCTTATGTTAGCTTTGGGGTCAAAGTGAATTTTCACTTCATTTTCAGAAAAGATTTTTTTTAGGTTTTCCTGTGATGGCAATTTTGTTCTTTTTCCTGTGTTTTAAGTTACATTTTCCTGTGCCCTTTGTGTTGTCATGAATATTTAAAAAGTATAGCTTTCAGTCACTGCAAATTGATATCCCGTTCATTAAGACGTGAACAAGTTAACTACATAGGCTGTTTGACAGCCATAACTTGGGCTCAAAACTAAAACTAGTGCTTAGAACTAAAATCATTGTGGAAAACTTGCACTTCAGAACAAGGCTCAAGGAGAGCTTGAGCTTGCCTCGGTGTGAATGAGTCTTTGGTTGCTTCTGACTTTATGGCACAAAAACTGAAAGTTACCATGAGTTCAATACTTCAGCTTTAGTAAAACTGACCAACAGTCTATAGCTTTTCTTTTTCTTAAATCAAGCTCTCCTTCTTTCACAATTCAGAGTAATTGCAAATAAGCTGCCAATGTCAAAACTCCTGAAGTATTTGTTGGTTGTAGCAGGAGCGTTACCTATAGTTCCTGAAACCTTTTTGGACACCTTCTGCGTGTTTTACCCATGGGGATTTTGTTAATGGGTTGGTAGGGTTTTTTTAACTTTTTCTCATATTTGTAAAATGTGTTGTGGAAATTTTCTGTAGGGGAGGCAGAGATTGGACTTAGGGAGCAGCAAAGGTGTCAACTCAAAGTGTGGGTGAAAGACTTGCCACTCAGTTTAGGCAGCTTTGGCTCCAGGAGATTTTTTTTGTTCCTCGGTAGCTCTAGGCACCTCAGATGTACTCTTCATGTGGATGTGTCATCCAGACACTGGATGTGTCTCAATCCCAACATTTTCTAGGTGCTAAGATTGGGACTAGCCATCTACCCTTCTGCATAAGACTCACCTGTGTTTTCCTAATCTTGTAGTTGAGCTTTTATCCACGATATAAGCTCATCTGTTTTCGCCCACCTCACATACACTTCAGACATAGGGAGTTCCATGCATCCGCGATTTTTGAGCTCCTGCTAGTTTGCTCTCTACAGTTGCTAGCACAGGTGAGTGGCTTTCTTGGATGGATCACCTTAGCAAGAGAGTGTAGTAGTAGATTCTCTATGTATTGTAGTAGATTCTCCATTTATTTGGAAGTTGCCTGTCAGTATGTGTGTTTGACAGGAGGAATCCTACCAATAAGGAATGGAACTTTTTACAGGCTTGCTTTGGTAGCTTGAGCTGTGCAGCTTGATACATGCTGAAGGCTACCCCCAGCAGAATGGTAGGCAGCCAGATGTGTGCCAGATGCCAGCCCAGCACCCAACTGCGCACAACCATCTCGCCTAAGACACTATCAGTTAAAATACTGTGCTACTGCCACTTCCTTTAGCTGAAAGTGTCCGGAGGATGTGTTAGGTGCTGGTGTGTTAGTTTTTTTTGAGCAGAACAGTGCTCATGAAAACTGGCTGAAGGTAAAATATATTTGGAAGGAGGGGAAGGATTTACATAGACTGATTCCCAGCAAATACAGAAAGATTTTTTGAAGGAATGCTTTCTGTATTTGGAGCTCACACTTAGAATACGATGCAAGCATCACTCCTTAGGATAGCCCCAATATGCTTATGAAGTAATTCTGAGAATGGTATGATAAATTGCAGTTCAATGTATGAAATTTCCTTGAAAAATATGCTTTGTTTCCTTAGTGCTATAATATTCTTGCTATTCAAATGTATTCTCTATGTCAAATCATTCTCAGTCTTACCTCAGAAAAAGCTGCCTGTGATTTCAAAGGGAGTTTTGCCTAAGGTAAGGCTTGCAACATCAGGACCAGGAATTAGTGTAATGTGACCCACCATTTGTATTGCTTTGGGGTAAATTTAAGAGAGAAGATTTAACATTGTGTGTGTCATGCTGAGATATTGCAATATCTCGGATGGGTTATTAGGCACCAATCCAAAGGTTAAGTGCAGCAACCACATGAGATGTGGCTTTATCCTTACATGATCTATGCCTGTGTTCTGTTTTGCAGTCCCCTGAAATATGTATTATCTCTAAAACAAAACAACACGTTTATAAAACCTTATTGAAACCTACCCCAAGCTCCATCCTAAATGTAGTTTCAGTAAAAAGCTGTGTGGATATATGTCATTTGAAATCTGGAAATCAATCCTTGTATGTGTGAACTCACTGAAATTTTGAATCTGGATCCTAGCGTGCACCAGATAAATATTCACGACCTTTGGGAAAGTCTAGATATGAATTTGCAGTTTAAGACCTTTTCTAATTTATATGCATATATCTTTTTGGGGTTTTATTTTCCATGCTGTTTTTGCTTGGCTTGCATTAAATAAAATGCTTCAATGGAGTGTGGTAGTCTAGCATTTGTTTTGCCTCAGGAGTAGATTGCCCCATCTTGCGTATCTGGTCAAGTAAATTGCTCTCTTGCCTGCGTACTTCGATAATAGTACTGGGCTTTAGACTTTGCTGTACAACCCCTCAGTGAGCAGAACCACAAGGGGCTGGGCCTCTGTTATACTAACGGTTTTCTCTATTGTAATGGATGCATTCCTCTCCTATTTACATAAATTAATAGTTAAAACTATTGCTTAAGAAAACTCATTAAGCTTTCAGAGTAGCTGTATTATGAGCGCTGTGGCAATCGCTCCCATTGACTTATCTCCTGCTGGTTCACTGGGAACCAGTCCATCTCAGGGTCAGGTCCCTGAGCTTCACTGCAGAATTAAATAAATAGCAGTTAAAAGAAAATGCAAATAATCTGTTCAATGCAAAGTGGATGCTGGGAGACTTCCTTATGGAAAAGAAGTTGGTTTAAAATTTGCAAAAAGGAAATGTTTTTTTTTTGTCTGAAAGGCTAATTTTTGCTCAGGAAATAGATCATATTTTTAGTGCTTTTTCTACTAGTCACTGGAGAATATTTGACATTGTAAGACAAAGGTCAGTTTGTATAACGTGAAGTGAGAGGGGAACGTTTCATGTGAAAATCTTGGCCAGATAATTTTTTTGGTGGCTTCAACTGAATGTGCTGTTTTGCCTTCTTAATTTATCACCTTCAGGATATGATTTTCTTTTTCTTTATTTCCTATTTGTTTTTTTTTTTTTTTCTCTAGATTGGAGAAAGAGAGCATTCAGCAAAGCATTAGCAATGAAGCAAAGGCCCGAGCCCTTCAGGCCCAGCAAAGAGAGCAGGAGCTGACACAGAAGATGCAGCAAATGGAGGCCCAGCATGAGAAAACTGGTAGGTGGTAGGGAAAGATTAGAGCCTGGGCACTCACTCACAAGCCAGGCCCACGCCTTACTGTGAAATGACATCAGGAACACCTGTAACCTTTGGCTGGCCGAAGGGAGCAGATGCTAACTACACCGGAGATTCCGAATTACATATTAGTTAGCGTTTAAAAGAGAAAATGGAAAGTATTGCCCACTGTCTGTTGATTTCAGAGTGCTGCTCTCACATCTGTTGCACCATCTGGATTATGAGTTTATTTACCTGTGTTCAAGAAACGTAAAGCTGAGAGAGACCACAACAAAGTAGAAAAACAAAGGGCTTGTTTTTGGCTGGATTTTCAGGCACACATGTTATATAAAGAAAATAGCATCAGAAGCTCTGCGGGAAATGCTCTGAGCTTACAGTTAAAGTCTCCTGAATAGCATTGAACAGTTCCCACAGTACACACATTATAGCTACTCTAAAAGCTTAATGAGTTTGCTTCAGCATCCAAACTGGAGAAAAGCTTTAGCCATTAATCGGTTCTTAATTCACTGTCGCAGCTGGATGTAATTCACTGGCTCCAAATTGATATGTTCCTTTATTTAATCTTTGCAGCCTCAAACATTTTTAGCATTACCATGTGCCCCCCCCTTCCCCTTCCACAACACACACACCCTCAATCTAGAAGAAAGATGTTTAATCCTTTGCATACTTCAGGTTCTTATAATAGGAGACTTCATTGCATTGACTTAGCTGATCAATAACTTCTAACCTTTAATCTGGAAGTAAAATGGGTTTTCCAAACAAACAAAAAAGCGCCTTTTGTTAATGTGAAGTACTATGCCAAAAACATAAATAAAGGTACATATTATAAACAAGAATTTTTTAGAGTGGAAATCTCTAACCCCTGAGCATGGAAGGAAGGAGGAGCTTCAGTTCTTATGGAATATTCATATGTGCAATAAAAGATCATTTTTACCCACCAGTCCTGCAGTACCTTTAGTAAAATGATATAGACTCTATTAATCCTAAACAGTCAGATAATACCTGAGGTAGCAGGCACGTTTACATCTGCCATCTGATTTTCTGCTTTTTTTGAGGCATTATCACAGCACTGGAGGACCTTTCTGTGTGTTCAGGGAATGCAAACAGCTACATTATGTCTGCTGTCTGCACAGCAGGAAAAGAAGAGCTCTCAGAATCATTTTTCTCTATCCTATCCAGCACATCTGCCTATGACCGAGTGCCATTTTGCACGAGATGCGTAATTTACCCTCCCGGAGCATAAATTGTCCCAGTATACAAAAATTAAAAAATATTAAGGCTGAGTTTGATTTTATATATCTTTAGTAGGATTAGAAGGAGTCTAAAATGATAGTAATTTATTATGCATATAAAGAAACACTTGTGTATTATGACCCTACACACGTACATGGAATTTGGGTAACAGTGGTCTCTCTTTCTCTAATTTTAAAAGCAGAAATCAAGAAACATAATTTTACAATATCTTCCTTTTCAAAGAATAAAGGTACTTTATTTCTAGGTCATGAGTTTTGGTGCAGCCACAACTGAGAGTAACTAAAATTAATTCATGAAAAGGTTTCACTGCAACTATTGTCACTGGACAATAAGCCTCTATCTTATCCTTAAAGAGAAAAAAAAATATGTATATTTGTCATAGTAAACACAGGACCCAGTAAATAAAAGAACTGCTTTTTTAAGGAGAAAATGAAATGAGTCTACAATGTGAGTGTTTGGGTTGCCCATGTATCCTCTGCACTAGTTGAGCAAGCAAACGGCTGCTAAGGCGTGGCTTGCCAATTTTATTCCTCCTGGAAATGTCAATGAACTTCCAGCTGAAAAGCAAAACTACCAAATGAGATATGTAGTCTTTATGGTGATTCTTCTCATACAAGACCTTGATTCAGTGGTAATGTCACTTCAACATTTTACGTTAGCTTATTCTGATACAGAGCCTTTATTTGGTGAATGATGATGTCCATGTCCAAGTAGGTGAAATTTAAAAAACATACCCAAACCTGAAGGATCTAGGGGAAGGAAACTAAGAATATATAAAACAATTTCTCAATTATCTATAAATTTATGTCATTGTAAAATAAATTTCTAGTTTTATCATTTTATAATTTCTAGTAAATGAACTCGATTTGTTGCTGACCTCCCAGAATACATTCATAGCAAAATTAAAGGAAGAATGTTGTATTTTGGCAAGAAAGTTGGAACAATTATCAGAAAAATACAGGTTGGTATATTTTTTTTTTATTCTGTCCCTTTTTTTATTAGAACATGATTCCTTATAGTTTGTATTTACTATTATTGATCTTGCCCCAGGTATTACATATTATCTCAATATAATATATGTCACTTAAGAAACATGGATGGGTTTTTATCCAGGGTAATTCTAATTTTCCACTTTTCATATTATATTTCTAGCTATTACTTCCAAATTCTTAGACAATTCCAATGTAATAATTGCATAATATTTTCTTTCTGATAGTCATATTCTTAATACGAAGAATGGGAAATTGTTAACAGGGCTACAATTCAAGTTTATCTGAAATTCTTTGCAGGATACAAAGTATTTAAAGTTCTCAAAGCTGTAGACTGCTGGTGTAATTATTTACTTAAAGCTCCATTCATAGTTATCTCTGAAATAATTGTGGTCAAAATTGGTTTGCATTGAAGCTCTGATTCTGCTACCACTTGTTATGTGGTGCTCTTGTTAAAATCAATAGCAGGTTTAAATACAAAGCCATTAAAAATTCAGGAATAGAACAAAACCTGGAAGCAATGACTGGTTTAAATATCTATTTAAAAGTTTTCTTTTAAAGAAGATGAATTTTATAGTACTATACTAGTAAGCAATTTGATTTTATGTTTTTAAAAGTGAAAATAGTCTGCGAAACTTTCTGCAGGGTTCATCTTTAAAATAGTAAACAGGACTTAAGTGATGTGTTGGCATTCTGCAATTTCTGTAGATTTCAAGCAATGTGAATTTGGTAATTAAGGGTAGGATTCATCTCACGTGGCTTATGTGAGGTAAGGAAACCATTCAGCAAAGATGAAATCATTTTTTGAGATAGGATTCTTCTTCTACGGGACGGATTTAATCATCCTGTTGAGGTAACGTAACAAGGGAAACACTCATTCAGGAGAAGATCTCATTTATCCCCGTATCCTGTTTCCAGGAATGGTCAAATGATATAAGTAGATGACATACATATATATATATATAAAAAAAAAAAAATGTATGATGCTTCCCACAGGTACTGCCTTCACTGCCCATTCTACTTTCCACTGAATATAAAGTGTTGTCTAGCTATTAAGTGGCTGAAGTTGGGAGATGAATCCCATGCTGAGTGTTTGAGGAAGAAATGAGAAACTTGAGGAAGTGTAAGCGATCTTCCCTTGCAAATGCTGTGATGAGGTCTTGAGAGAAAAGTAAGCGGATTTTTTTCATGTGAGAAAGCAGAGCTCCTCTTCTAAGTAGAACAAAATCTGAATAGATTCAGATCATATTATTATTCCAGCAATAAAAATGCACACAGACTTTGTTGCTAGAGCTCACAGTCACAGGCTAGTAACTGTAAAAGGATGAAGGAAAGACAGAAAACATACTGTGAAAACACATTATTCTCTGAAAATAAATAGCAGAGATTGCCAAGTGTTTCTCCACCTAACAGCGCTAGCTGACTGTGTCGAGAACCTGAAAAAGGGAACAGGAGCCCTCTTGGATCTCCATAGAGTGGTATTTTGCACAAGGATTGGTATAGAAGAATGTATGAAAGCAGTTCTGAGAAGTGCCCCTAAAATAGCTTGAGCTTGCCTTCACTGGAGCAGGAGCTGCTGCAGTCAATAACAGGAATGGAGAAATAGGTAGGGATGAAGAAAGCATGTGAAAATGACAACAGAAAGGTGGAATTGGAGGTGGGAGGAAAATGCTAAACTAATAGATGTCTTCGAAAAGAGATGTGATCAGGAGATCAGATGCAGAAAATTACTTCATCAAAGTTTTAAATGCATGATCAGTATGTAACTTTCAGTACTATCTCTCCAAAAGGCAATCTTCATGTTCGCTGTCACTGGATATAGTGTAGAACCACAGTTCTGGGGCAGAATGATATAACTTTGTTTTCTGGGGAATAAAAAAAAGTAATCACTTTCGGAAGATTTTGTAACTCAGTTCTCGTGTATATTAATAAAAGGAGATCATGAAGCAGCAGTGTGCCCTGTTTGCATGGAAAAGGTTTTTTTCCATGTCTTTGGCCTTATTATAAACTGAATTCTAGACCTTGATGTGTATTTTCTTGCTATACTTCTAGAATATTTGTACCTTTGTTTCCATGGGTTTAAGATATGACTGTATACTAGCAATGCCATTAGCAAATTGGAAAAGCACTCAAGCTTTTTTAATAACAAATGTGAGAGTAAGTTTATATAAATTTTATAGGTTTTGATAGGAAGGAAAGGGCCTATTTGTAATAAGAAGCATTTAAAATTTATCTGTGACAACTACATACTTGCATAATTTCAGTGGGACCCCTCTGAATAGTGCATATTTTTTAATAACTAGTGCAAGTTTTCTGAAAAATCTAAACTGAAGTTTTCTTGTTTATATATAAGCTGGAACCATTTTTGTGAGCTAGCCCCTGCACAGGATTAGAAAAGCTTCAGAAAGACAATGTCAGACACATTATAAACCCCTCAAGCTGTGCAGAAAGAAGATGGGGTCTGTGAAGGTTTTTGTATGCATAGGCATGTTTAAAAATACAGTCCTTTGTTGATTTCTTCTCTGTTATTTTGTTCGGGGTTGAGTTTTGGTTTTTTTTTTTTCTCTGATTGTCACTGTCTGAGTTTCTAGGTTGTAGATTAATGCTTAACGCTACCCACTGTGTATTTGTGATTTGCGTTTTGTAATTAAGGGGAACAATGGGAGTCCATTGGGTCTCGTTATATATAATGGTTGGTTTAATTTGTTTCACTTCTATCTTGTTAATTGTAAATTGATCATTAAGATTTGAATTCTAATCTGTCACCAGGGTTGTGAGTATTGAAGCTAGAGCAATGATCCTGGTTTTAATCACTGATGATGAGAAACAAATTTTATAATTTTGGTACATATTGCAGTTCATATATTTTAACACTGTATTTTATGGTGTTATAAATATTGTTAAATGACTTTTAGTGTAGTTTTAGTGTTTGGACTATAATGTATAAATTATATTACTGGTTTGGCAACAGTAGGCATCCAACTGTGTGAGTTTAATTGAAGTAAAGAACACACACCCGGCTGAACTATTTTTCTGCATGTTTGGTTGACTGCAGTCATTGTGCTCAATACCAGAGGCGAAATGTTTGTTGAAGGTGGCCATATGAAGATGTGAAACAGTCTGTCTGAAGGATCAGTCATTAAAATTATATGCAACAGTACTATGTCAGCAGCAAATATTTTAGAGCATGTATTTAATAGCTGTACAAGAAAGCAATTGGTTTTGAGTAGGAAAAGGCAGTGCTTAAAAAGCAGTGCAGGTGAGTTCAAATGAGTAAAGGCACCATTGCCACCTTAGTGTTCAAAAATCAGCTCATCTGGGAAATATCCTGAGGCTGAATTTGAATTGTGACTGTTTAATATTTCCTGGTTCTTTGCCTCTGGTATTGGAATGCTTTGGAGGAACCTGGTTTCTGTTTGTTTTTTGTTGGGTTGTTTTAAGACTCTTACAGCAAGGATAGTAGATAAATACTTAAATTTGTTTTTATACAGAAGTTGAGGCTTTCTTGGTAGTTGAATGGATTCAGAAGAATAGAGGGCTTTTTGGTTTTGTCCCTGTTCTACCATCCAGTTATCATCAATAATTTTTAATATAGTGACAAGCAAAAACCTGTTACCCATCTACTTATAAGCATGTACTTTACATTTTCTTTTACTGTGATGTTGTGGCTTTGTTCTATGCAGTTTTGAAATAGTATTGATTTCATATAGGTCCTGTGAGTCAATCAGATCCCAGGAACAGGCACAGATACATTCAAATGACTGTATGACTTGCATGGCCTGCCAGAGACTGCAGAAGTGCAACTTCATGCAGAGTCCAGCTCAGATGACCACACTCCAAACATCTGCACACTCCAGTTTCTTCTAAGTCCACCATGGCTTACTACTTGGTCTGTTGGACCCAGAGTAGCTCTTGTGGAGCCACATCAGTATGTTCATGCTGTCCTTTAGTGTCCTTTAGTTGTTCTGGATCCATCAGACGTAGTGCTTAGTGCACAGATTTTTCTGAGTTACCTCTGTCCCTGGCATTACTTGTGGCCTATCTCTGAAGTTCAGGACTGTGTACTTTGGCATCTGCACCCCTCTCTCTCTCCCAACCCTGCTGTGGCAGCCTGGGGGCAGAGTGATTCAGAAGCATTTATGGAGA
>VXBJ01005782.1:84875-136223 GCA_013400055.1 Nycticryphes semicollaris
GCCCCAAAATTTTGAAGTTATTTAAACACCACATAGCATTAACTGTTCTATCTTAATCATTGGAAACTGAGGTGGATGTGTGGTATATTTAAAGATGCAGAGGGAATCTTTGTCAGGTGATAATGAAGCCTCTTGCTGTGCAGTCTTGTAGTGGGATTGATATTATCTCTTTAATGCCAACACGTGAATCTTTTACCATTGACCTTAATAGGCATTCTGCCCTGCATATGTGCTGTCCTCCAAAATCTCAGTGTAATGAAGTACTTGAATCTGAGTGGTCAAACTCTTAGATAATTACTTGGAAGGCACATTGTTTAAATAATATTTTAACTGGAATTATTTTTTTTCTTTTTTGCTGTTCAATGGTAATTACGAAAGAAGTTTTAAGAGAAGAAAACGCAAGTAATGTGGTTCAAAGCATCAGGCATTTAGAGCTATATTTTAGAGATCAGACATCATGCTACTCATGTTTTCAATTAATTCAGTACTTTCTAATGTTTCATTAACTGTACTTTTCAATAGCATTTTTACTTTTGTTGATTTTAATCCCTCCATCTTTACAGAAATACTTCAGGCACCTTCAAATGTGCTGAAGATGAATAAGTCCCTTTAAAACTGAGATTTTTAGAACCTTAAAGTTGCTTCTGCTGTTTCCATGAATGAAACAACCACATATAAATACAGAAAAAGAAGCAGGATCCTCCTGTTGGGAAACCCTACAAGCATGATAATTTACAGTATTCTTACATGGCAAATGCTGTTGTTGCATTGTGCTGGCAAAAAAGGAACACAATCTTGAGTTTAGTCCCTGTTACCACTTGATTGGGCTTTGTTACGCCAGGTCTCTGTCGAGCTGCTCTGCAGTGGATCTTTGCTTTTATCCACTGATCATCTTTCTTATGGTACCAGTATCAAGTACAGACTGCATTCATGCTGTGTGAAAACAATTGGTCCAACTGACAATGCTTTGTTAACGCTGGCATTTAAGTTACTATTATTTCTGTTAAATGGTTGGCTTAAAAATTCAACTTCTGTTACCTTCCTCTGACATCCTGCCCACTGCTACATACCTGTCCAGGAAACTCTTGTGCTTTTAAGTTTGCTGTACAAATGCATCAGCACGACTCTGAAGGATTTGTCAGTGATGTTCCTTAATGGAGCTGTAACGCCCTCTCTATATTCAATTGCATACAGTCTTCCAAAGTTTCCCTTGCTAAGTTCTTTTAAATTCACAGATGATATCATGTATTGTTCTCTATTTAAACATGAAAAGATTATGTTGTCGTTTTCAGATTTGACTTGTCAGTGTAACAACATGTTTTTGAGGGAGGAGTATTCCTTCCCCCCAGACCCGCGCTTTGTTGTATTTTTCAGAATGTCAGTTGTTGTTGCATTCTGTAACAGCCAGGAAGGTAAAGTATCTTTATCTGATGTAATTGCAGCATATTTAAGTGTAAGATATAAAGATATATCTGAAGCTTTTTAACCTCAAGATCTGGAGTGACAGATGTCATAAAACAAATTTGCTTTGCTTTCAATTCTTACTTTCTGATGGTATAGCAGATTCTGACATGTTCTCATTAACCTTTTCCAAAGAGTTAAACTGTACAAGTGCATAATGTATATTTTATCACAATTTAATCTGAGATCTTTTCCTGATATTAAGAAACAGCTCATGCCTGTTTCTCCATGGGCTGATGGTTAGAGAAGTAGCAAGTAGCAGTCCTGGGTCATTCATGGATCTGGTGTCTCTGCTCACCCGTGAAGAACAAGAACTGCTAGAAGTGACTAATTTTCTTAAAGATTGTGCCGAGTTTCATGTAGATTAGAGTGTGCCTGTATGATTTGTCTCTTGTTTCTCACTTTTCTCCTAATATGTTTTTATTTTTTTTAATCTGCATAATGGTATTTTGGGCATATTAGGTTACTAAAGTTTCTAAAATAGTACCATTATTGGGTGTTCAACCTGTACAGCGCAGTAAAGGTTGAATAAGATTTTAGTAGCATTTTTTTAATTGGATATTAGCTTTTACTAATAAAGAACTTGAAATGTGTTTTCAGAATGCTGCCCAAATTCTTGCTTAACAAGTATGAATTTACATTTATTGATCTTATTTAACATAAATGACATGCCTGTTTAAATAAGGCTGAAATTAGCATAGCAAACCTATGACTGACTGGTTGCTATTGGCATATTTACCAGATACCCTTCAACATTGTGATCTTTTGTCTTAAGATTATTTGAAACAGTGTTTTGTTTCTGTAAGTTCTAGTAATAGCCTGTTTATGCATTGCATATACATGTATGAAATTTTATAAATGCTGAAGCCACATATTGATGGCACGCTGTAGGATGAAATCTGACAACATCCATCATCACTGTGTTTTACTTCTGTAGATCTGAAATCAACCAGCTTAGTCAGGAAAAAGAGTATCTTCATGGCAGATTGGAGAAGATGCAGAAACGAAATGATGAATTGGACCAACAATGTATCCAGCATGGGAGAATGCATGAGAGGATGAAGTCGAGGTAGGAGGTCCTGTTAATCTGTCAGTACGTGGTATGCTCTACTGTACCTGTTGTGTTGTGTAAACATAAAAATGACACTAGGTTGTTTGAAAGTAATATTCTTTTCTTAGGAAAATGACCACCCCTTCCCTCTCCCCAAGCATTCTGTCAAGTTTTTTTATAACATCTTTTACTTGTGCCGTTTTGGATAAATAAAAGGAAAGCTTGAACAACATAATCTTCCAGAGAATTTAAGCCTAGTACATATGTGTGTGGGCTGCTTCGGCTGTTCTCTGCTCTAACTTGGATGAATTGTCTTACCATATTAANGGAGGTTATTCAGTAATATGAATGTAGAGTACAGATGTGGATTCTGTAATGCCGTGCAATAGGTGTATTTTTTTGGTTTATCACCTTGCCTTTCACAGTAATATTTAACTTGTATAAACAGACAAATCTTACAGAAGATCTTAGTAACCAGAGAACTATTAACAGCTTTCAGGCCCCATTAGCTTTTGCAGAGAAGAAGCAGATTCCTCAGGAAAAGCTGGGAGCAGCTACAGCAGGACTAGTATGGAATATTTCCACCGATACTAATTGACTGTTGTGGCAGCAGTGTCCAGACTGATGATGCCTTGTGCTGTGATTTGGATTGGATGTCCTTAAAGATTACTGTGGAGACTTTTCGGTACCAGAAAGTTCATCTAAGCCTTCTTGTTCTGTTTTCTACTTCATGTTCAGTGTAACAGGCACTGGAAAGAGCTTAAACATGGTTGGGGAGGTAGAGGATAAAGTAGGGAGCTGACTGAAAGGCAACTCTGCAAACCCAGTCAGCCAGGCTTCTTGTTAGTAGTAAAAGGCAAAATAAAGTGTAGCTTCGTTTTGACTAGGTAGTCCTGTTTGGGCAAAATTCTCTTTGCTTTTTTTGACTGCTGACCACGTGATATGAACAGAGCTTACATGTATTGAAGCAACCAGTCTTGCATGCTCATTCTTTTTCAACTATTGATTTTTTATTTTTTTTTTTGCTGCTATCTCTTCATTCTCTGTGTGTCCATATCAGCTTGTTTCTTACAAGCTCTCCATACATTCTTCTCAGTCGTCCAGACCCCTCTTCCTTTTCAGATTTCTGTCTGTACCTCATCCTGTTCTTCTGTAACCCAGGATTGTCAACGTCTGTTGTAGTTCAGAGAACAAAGAAATTAAAAATGATATGACTGTGTCCCTGATTAGGGGCCACATAATCTTTCCGTTCATCTCACCTCCCTTTTGGTTTCTTTACTTGTGGTGGATTCTTAGCATATGGGGGCCAAGCTCAGGGTTACTTTCAGGGGAAGAAAGAACTAAATCTCTTTCTTCACACACACACATCCTCCCCCCATGCTGTTCTTCTGTAGAATTATTAGAATCTAGTTGAATTTGAGACTGCTTTGTAACATTTTAGGACAACCTTTCTTTTGTCAGAACCAAATAGATCTCCTGGAAAATGTTGCTCGTTCTGTGCTGCAGCAGCAATGATTATACACTGGAAAAGATTGAAAGCGTTAATCCAGAACAGAAAAGTGGTTTGAAAGCAGAGTGGTCATGCTGCAGGCGCTGCCTTACCTTCTGCTGCTGTTTTGCTGACAACAACGAGAGAAAACAGGGCAGTGATAACATTTGTGTTATTTAATATTTTAGAATATGCAAATATGGCAGAGATTATGAGGTATTTGAATCATGAACAGTATGCTTTACCAGCATTTTAAGAGAGCTCTCTTTTAACATACTTTTAATTATGATCTTCTACTTTATTCATTTAAAATCCAGGTAATAACTTAGTCTGATATAATGAAATGCTTTAAAAATTCAGTGTAATCTATTTGTAGTTTCCATGTGAAACTGTAATAGATATTCAGCATCAGTTCCCAAATGCTATAAATTGGCTATGAAGTATCCAGATCTTAGAAAACAAAAGCAGAAAGTATAACTACTACAACAAATAAATCTTCCTTATATTTATGTTGAAGGACTTCCACCATACAAAAATAGTAGGTTTTCTCTTCTGATTTTGAAAATAGAGATCTGATTATGCTGTTTAGTAAAGGTAGAAGAAGAAATAATAATAATGAGTTTTGCCTCAGATTTTCATCCATCAGTCAGATACTAATAATCACAACAAAATAATGTTAAGGATGATACTTTTTAACACGGTATGTTTCCCCTTTGTATGCAGCTACAAACAGCACTGATCTTTTTGCAACACCATCCCGCAAAATGGGTTCCTACCTAATGTTCTATCTGTTGTTGTTCTGGCTCTCTCTAGAAACTTTCTTGTGTCGAAGTAACTGTGTCTTAGCTAGGGACGAAACCTTTGCATTTGAATAATAAGGAATTTGGGCATTTGTTTAAGAAGAAATCCCTGTCACTACAAGAGTATGTGAGTTGACACATATGACACAAGAGTGTCCCCCTCCCTATGAGAGCATGATGGCCCTGCTACAACTATTTTGTGGATGATTTGGAATTCCTTTTAGAGCAACCATATTTGGGTGACTGTGATAGTAACATTCCTGAAATTGAACAAATGGACAAAATAACTCTTTCTTTGCTGTTCCTATCTTTCTGTCTGCATGTGCTGGATATGAATATAATCTGAAATAACATAAAGCAGATTAAAAAAAAAAAACCAAACCAATTACTTTAAATTGCTATAATTAAAGATTATATTAAATCAGTCGTTTCATTGCTATGCAAATGTCCATCCCTTTCAGTGTGTTTTTGCTCAGTGAAATACAGCATTGTAAGAAGTAGGTGTCCATCTGAATGATATTGTTATGTATGCTGTTGGGGCAAATTTGAAAGGTGTATGGTGTTCAGGACTCGGGTGACACAGACTGCAGTAGAGTTTATGAAGAGATGTTCATTTACTGTAGTTAATCTAGCAACCCTGTGGATCTTTTTTTTTTTTTGATACATATATGATTTGGTTTTTTTAGATAAGTTTGTTCTTTTGATGTTTTTTGGAGTTCTGCGCTTTTCATTTTAGACAGTGTTTTGTTTAGCTAAGTATATTATTTCAAAAAGTATTATCTCAAAAGTGTTAATTAACATGATATAGGGTAACTGGTGTGCCACTGGAAGGGAGCTAGTCAGCATATGTAACTTTATTGATCTCATTCTTGGAGAAATAAATTCCTGTCTGTTTATGTGGCAAAGAGCATGCTGGTGTAAATTTTCAACCTGAAATTTTATTATTAAATTAATAGAATCATAGAATCCTTCAGGTTGGAAGAGACCCTTGGGATCATCAAGTCCAACCATCAGCCCTACTCTACAAATTCCTCCCTTACACCCTATCTCCCAACACCCCATCAAAACGACTCTTAAATACATTCAGGGACGGGCACTCAACCATTCTTCAACAATTCTTCAAACTCCCATTCTGTAACTCTGTTTGTAGAAAAAATTAGCAGGTACCAGAAAGTACAGGATTTTTTATAAAGCAGCTATAAAGACAGAAAGCTAGCCAAGAATACAAAGCATATGTAGAAAAAATAAAAGGTTAAACTGCCCTTCTGTTTTCCTTCTATGCTCCACTCCACACAAAATAAATAGATTCTAGAGGAAGGAAAAATCCAAAATCATATTAATTGGGTGACTGTGCGCATAATGTTGATTCATTCTCCCCTTTTTCTGTTTTCAAACCAAATTCCAAGCCATGCGTTTTCACCTCTGTAGCTAGCCCAGTTCTGTAAATGCAGATCCACTTTCTTGCAAGTTCTGTCCTCTTCTGATTTGAGGAGCAAGAAGAAACAGACAAGAGTCTGCCTAGATCTATTATCGACGGAAGTAATTTATTAAAAAATAGAATTTGCCAAGGGTCAGGATTTCATCGGGCTGTTTAAGCTTTCACTGAACTTAGTTAACAACTCTGATAGGTACATGGTTCAATTATAGGTTTGCTTTTTTACATATCTTCTTCTTCTCATAATGCAAGCATTTGGTTCTAAGTAATCTATTTAGAGAATTTCTTCTGTGGACAGCCAGTGTCTAAAATGGGAAGCATTTAATTTATCTAGCTCCCTTCTGTGTACATTTCCTGTTAAAGACCCAGATGATGTGTGGAAATACAGCAAATACGGCGTAGTGTCTTCAAGCAGGAGAAGAAAATCCTAGGCAATTGCTTTCTTTTTTTCAGGATGAGCCAGCCATGCCTTTACATTTTATCAAGCAGCAAAAAAAAGAGCATATGGACAGGAGTTTGTATGAAGTATGAGGCTCTTTTGAAATCTTTTCAATAAAACATAAATTTAGAAGCTTCTAATGAGTTTTTTCCAGACTGAGTCCACTATATGGGATCTGGGGCTATGAATTTTCTCTGAAACTTCAGGTTTGGTGAATTAGAGTGGGTATTACTGTTATTTTTGCTGTAATATGTGTGGTCACTGTCCAATCTGCGTAACGTTAATAATAATAATACTAATAATAATACATTTAATGCAGTTTTTATGGGGCACTCTGTTGTTGTCGAATGTAGTGAGTGATGGTGTTGCATGTATTTCGACTGTATTTTTGGGAGCTAAAGTTAAAAAGAAGAGCCTACAGGACTGGCAGTTTGGGGCAGATGTGTGTCTATTCCTCAGGCATCAGTGGTTGTAAGTTAACTATAAAAATGTTACAACCATCTGTGTAACAAGACGGCAGAGATCTGCTCTTGCCTGTTACTATAAATAAGAAGGAGATTTGTTTGACTTCATAGACATTGGATTTTATAAAGACTATATGTGTCAAATCGTAACTACGTGCCATGTTGCTGAGATGTTTCTGCAGCCAACTACCTGGGGTGTCTTCCCCTTCAGACACTCTAGTGTAGTGCAGCAACTGTGCAGAAATATCCGTATAGCACAATGTGACAAATTATATTTGTTTTCTACCTATGGGGAAATGTGTGATTCTTATGGATAAGCTTATCTGGAAAAGTAGGTAAAATGGATTCTTAAATGGACCACACAAGGAGTTAGAGAGAAAATGGGATATTCAGTTTGACAATGGTTTTAAAGGTTTTTCCCACCATTAAATTTTGTGTTATTGCTGCTACTAAGTGATAATGTGTGAGAGATCACGTATGCATGAGACAACACATATACAGAGAAAATTGAGACGTGTATATTGAGAATATACCAGCAGTTTCAAGTAACTGATACATAAAATCACAATAGTTGGTTGGCTGTCACTATTACACTTGGGGTTTTTTGGCAAATTTCCAGTAGAACAATTGATTAAAATTACTCCTTGATAACTGGAGCAATCAAGTTGCACTTAAAATTTTACATTTTATGCCTAAAGCTCTTGTATGTTTTTTTGTGTATCTGTATGTTTTCAAGAAATAATGATAGGTGGAAGAACTCAGTCTTGACCATTGCCTAAGGGATTGTTACCTATTTTTTCCAATCCAGTTCATTCTTTGTTGAACATATTTTCTTCCTTATTTTTATTTTACTGGTAGGTTAGTGTTTTCTTAAGTAACATTGAGACAATTGTTACTATCTTACTAAACCGATCATCTCTTTTGAAATGTAATTATAGAATAAAATTGCACATTATTCTGGCTTTTTAGTTTAAAATGCATTAATATTTAAAATAGAGATTAACGTGCATAGTGTCCATAACATCTTCGATATTAAAGTTGCTTCAAAGTTTAAAGAGCAGTATGCTGCACTTTTTCCCTAGCATCAATATATCTTTGATGCGTCTGCAGTAACAACTGGAGGCAGACTTTTTTGTGGAACTTCTCATGCAAGGAGTTTGTAAAAAGCTTGGTGGTCTCTGTGTCCAGCATTGCAGTGCAGCCAGATAAAACTCCCACCTCTGTCCAGAATTTGGGCTTATCACTATTACTTAATTTTACTTAAATATTATTTAATAGACTCACATTTTACGTTTAGAAATGCATATTCCAGAGAAGTACTATCAGGAAATAATCAACAGATGGTATGTGTACACATGCACACATATACATATATATATTGCAAATCCTGTCAGAGTCAGAAAGTGTATTTGGCTTTTGTTTAATGTTTGGGTGTTTGCACACAGTTCACATGGTCTGAAATAGAAAATGGATGTCCGAATTCTCTCCCTCCCTCCTCTTCTCCATGTCATTATTTGTCTACTTACTATATATATATGTTTGTCCATCTTCCCCCCTCTTACTTTAAATATATCTCTGAATGTAGTGTTTTTATAAATGCATATATTGTTTATGTTTTTGTGTGTAATATTTATATTCTAGTTAATAAATTACATAGCCACCAAATACTGCTTTTAAAGATCTATCCCCTAACTATTCGAACACTAGACACATAAAGCAAAAATTAGCTGTTAGAATACCTGGAAATGTATACCAAGAGTGAAATAAATGGTCTTCAGAAAATGCTGCAAAATAGGATGCAAATAAGTTGTCGTTTGCTTTTTAAGAAGGCTAACAAGCAGAGGGAAATATCACACCCAATTTTCAGATAGAGGTTTAGAGAACTTAATAATGTTTCAAAACATATATTCCGGGTCACAAAGTACTGCGTTCCTCTCCTGCAGTTATAACTAAATGTGTATGTATATAAAATAGATATGTACTTATACATACATATATAGTTTATNNNNCATATATAGTTTATATATGTATACTTGTATATATATATAGTTTTTATAGATAGTTTCCTTTGAGAATGTATTGAGCTCCTCTGTAAAAGTCAATAGGCCTTGCTGTTCCAACTTGGACAACTGTTTCCACCATTGAACTTCTAATTGGGATTCTTCTTATTTTTGGTCTGATTTTATTTGTGTTCAGCTTGTACCTACTTGTCCTTAAGACAAAATTGGAATAAGTAGTTCTTTTGTTCTGCTTTTATTTTATCTGCACTGATAATGCAGATAATTATAGACTATGGTTATATGTATTCAGTCTTACTTCTGATTAATAAGTGAAGCTTTCCTATTTTGTTGTTCTTTTTGCACTAAGCTCTCCATCCTCCTCAGTTTTCTGACTGTTGATCTTTTTTGAATATGGACAATCAGAACTGTCTACAGGGTGTTAGGTGAGGGCATTTAAATATCTGAGCTTCTGGAATATAAAAAGAAACTGGAAATTCCTAACTGATGGATCCTACGATCACATTTGCCTTTTTGACAGCTGCATAATATTGGCAGCTGATAATCCTTCTCTATCCAAGAAGTGCATCCAGAACCTCTTCCTCCCAAGTAAAGTCAAGTTGTTAGCAGAGACTTTTTTCCTATGAACTGAGAATGCATTTAGTCCCTTGTGTAAGACTTCATACTATAAAATTTCATCCCGTTTCTGCTGTTCCAGTCTTGTGATTCATCTGTTCCTTTCTGTTAAGTATCCCAGACCTTCTCGAAACTGATGACATCTCTTAAATTTATCAACCCACTCCCACTTTTTGTGCTGAGTCATAATTCAAAATATTCAAAAATCTGTTTAAACTCAAATAAATCCACTTATATTTCTTCTTCACATTCAATTGCTCCTGTTGCCAGTGCTCTTTGTTTTAGTCAGTTACTTATCAACAGCTTAGTTAACAATTGCTGACGGGGCGTGATATTTAATGTTTTGCTGAAGTTAGCGTAGGTAAGATTTATTACATTTCCTTTATCAAAAAATCAGCTGTCAAAGAATTTAGGATTGACATGACAGAGTCTGCTTGGTCTAACTTATGTTTCAGTTTCTCATGTTTTCCATTTACATTCATGTCCTTACATATTCTTTTTCCTTCAAAATTTCTTGTACGCTTTTCATGCGTTTGAAGTCCTGATAATGGGCTGATAATTATCTGAATTACCTTCTTTAAGATTTAGTTAATGTTGTGTCTATTTTGTTTGCTTGACAATGTAGTCACTGTGAGGAGAAAGGTGGAGCAGGGAAAAACACAATGTCTGTGTTCACTTTGGACATCAAGACAGCTGGCCGCCACAATTTCAGTGTTATAGAAATTTGAATAATATCTGGGAAAGAGATAGCATAAACTTGTGGTATAGTCAATGCCTCAAAGAAAATCTAGTTGGAAAAATAGCCAGGTTTGCTTGGTTCTGTGTTGGCCAGCTATCAGCACTCTGACTATCATCCCTTCTGGTAATTGTCCACTCCTGAGAATATTTCCTACTCTGCTGCTTTGATGTGCTCTGCCTTCTCCAAAACCGACATGAGGATAGTTTTTATTTATACCATCAGCTTCTGGGAGTCAGAGCCTTCAGCTCACTAATAGTAAGCTTGTGTTCTTGTCTACCAGGAATGTAAAAAAACCCTGAAATATGTGTGACATAAAACAGCACAACATAAGGTTCCAGGCTGTTCTTGTTACTTTCTGTTGTCAGCACAGTTGTTGGTTTTCAAATTTAAATGTTAATTTAGCATTAACGAAGAATTCTTGATTCTCTCCTCTAAAATGGAGGTGGATAAAGGTGATGTCTTTGACAGCTCAGCTCAAACTCTCTTTGATGTGGCAAGATCTAGAAACGCTTGGCTTTATGCACATCATAAGTGATGCTGAAAAAGATGTGCATGGTTGGAGAGAAGTGTACCCATGGTTTTACAGTGAACCCCCATTTTTTTTCTCCTGTGTTTGCTGCAAAACTCCAGCTGTTTTAATTTTGTTTTGGTCCTGTTTCTGGTGGTGATACATGATCCTTCTTGTGTTAATCCACCAGTTACCCCCTAACCACTACCATATCTTCTACTTTGAAACAGCCTTCACTGCATGGTAATAGCAGCACTGGTCCATGGTAGTAGTCATGGACCACTCTTTCTTGCTCCTTTCCCCAGAGATGTGAAATAAAAAGTGAGCAGGCTGGTTCAAGCTGCTTCTTTGCTGGCAGGTTCATAAAACCATAGTTGTTTAATGGCAAGAAACAGCACCAAAAAGCATGTCACAGTTCATTGAAGTGGTCTGCTAAATGGTATCCAGAGCTACAGGTTAAATGTTTTTACCCGGTGTAGCAAAAATCCTGGAGGACAACCCACCCCATGTTTCTCCTGGAAGCACACACCATTTAACAGTCTTTAGCAAGTCTGATTGTGTAGACCACCTAGAAAAAATGGTATTGTTAAAATCCCTGACTGTTATACTCACCCTGTTTTCTTTCTTCCATATAGTGTTGCATTTTTAAAGTTCATTTTTCTGTACTCTGTTTCTGTGATATCCTCGTGATGTGTCAGAACATTAAAAAAAATATGTTTTCAAATAGCCACAATGAGACTAACACTATGCAGTAATTCAGCAGCGAATACCTAAATGGATATTTAACAGTAATTGGGAGGTTCCTATTGGGCCTTAAGTGAACTCACAATAATAGTAAAATCTGACTATTAACCCATTTGGCAAAATACTTTAAGCAATAGCAAATTTCCTTCCATTTTTGATCTCCGTGTATAAATCCAAGATTTTCAGAATAAGGCTATTCAAAACCCTCCATTCCCATATAGTGGGGAACTGAAAATGAAGACAGATGAATAACATTTAAGCAGCTTCGCAAGTGTGTCATGAAAATTTACCAGCTCTGTAACATAATCTATGCACCTGCCTGCTTTCAAGGTTATTGTTGTAAGAGAAGGAGACCCAAAACTAATGACAATTTATGTTCTCAATATAATGAGAGTAGGTTTTTGCAAGGATATTGCAAGGCAGCTTTTTCCTCATAACTTTGGTGGTTTGATTGCTGCTACAGGGTCCAGTCCTGCTCTTATCGAAGGGGATATAACTGCAGATACTCTCATTTTCCATATTTAAGTCTAACCCGCTTTTAAGTCTTTGAGTGTTTAGACTCAAGGTGTCTTATGCCAGTAGTTCTGTAATTAATGTTGCACTTTAAGGTGGTTTGTTTGGGGTTTTTTTCCCTTCTGGATTTTTGTTTTCAGTCTTTCAAACTAATTGGAAGTGCTGTTGTTTTCTGGATTATGAAACTGAAGACTTATTTTTTGCACTGGTTTTATTCTCTACAACACAGATAGAATCTTCTTTTGCTTACTTACCGAACTTAAACTACCATTCTTTTCTGGCACTCCAGTGACATTCATTATCAGTTACTGAGTGCACTCCAAAAAATTACCACCCTAAAAAACTAAATACTAAAAAGTAGTTGTAAGTGTTTATTGTGCCTTGTGATAGTGCTAATTGGTGCCTAATAGTAATAGGCATTGTGCTAGTTTCTCAAAATGCTGTCTGAAGTGTGTTATCCCACAGGTGGTAAGGCAGAAGTTGTAGTGAAATGGATATTATGGAAGTGGCTATAAAGCACAGTGTGCTAAGAGCTACTTAGCATCTACATTTCTAGTGTACTCAGGACAGCACTATGTGCGCTCAGGGCTCCTCATTTTGCTTCTGAAATGAAGTAGTGACAATAGGAAATAAGAAAGAAATGGAAAAGGGTAATAGATTATTCTGTGTTTGACTTGTTCTTTGTGGACAGTAAATTCGTATAAGGAGGGAAAGAAAAGGGAAATTAGTTGGTTTTTCTAAAGAAACTTCTTTAAAGAGCCAGATTCCACCTTTTGTTGTACAGATGTAAATACATCCTTGTCCCAAATATGACATCTTATTACTTGGGACTTGATCCTGAACGGTCTTTAGAAATCTGATTTGATTCAAGTCAAGGTTGCTAAATATTTTCAGGTCTCCATTTTCAAAAGATTGCCTGAGTGTCATGGCTGAAATTACAGTAATCTTTTCTCCGCTTATGTAAAGCGGTGTAATCATTTTGAGTGCAACACTAGCACTTCCCACACTACCAGGAATTTAGCCTTAGTTTTAGCTATGTGACTTGTGTGTAGTCAAAAACAACTTTCAGGTTTTTGGGTTGGTGTTTTTTTTCCCTTTGCTTGGATTACTTGAGTGTCTGACCTTTTGTGTGTGTATATATATATATATAAAAAGAAAAAACATGTATGTATATATGCTTATATATGTGCACACACGCAGTCTTGGAACTAAAAAAAAGCTCATCTGTAAATTGACACCAAGCATGGACAATTTCACAGAATAAATGTTTGGAAGCATGTGACTTAAAAGCACTGTGACCTTAACTTTTACTGTCATGAAGACTATTTTAATGTGCTCTTCCTTATCATGCATGTATTTGATGATGCGAATATTTGTGCTTCCCAAGTCATTTTTATGAATAAAATGTGCAACCAGGCTGAGCAGAGGCATACATAGCCTTGGCAAAAAGCTTTCATAGGCTGGGCATAAATGGAATTTCTTCATTGACTTTGTGTAATGTTTAACCCACGTCAGTAAAATCCACAGGAAATGTGTCTAATGCTTTGTCCTTTTTAAATTTCCATTTTTAATAGCAAAATGACACTCCAGGCAGTGTATTTCTGGGGGATTATTGCATTTCTCGGGTGGCTGAAGTCACTCACCCTTCAGCCTTGTGCCTCGCAACACACCCGAGGCGAGCAATAATCCCCAGCAAGGCACTGCCTGTCTTATCTTATTGCTTAATTATTATACCTATTTAATGCTGCTTAGAACGTTGTCAGCTGTTGAGAAAAGGTAATTATCACTAGTCAAATGAAAAACACTTTTTTGGCTGCCTTACGGATACACATTTTACTGGTACCTTGATACATAATGAAGCCTGATAGCAAAACTTTTGCTTGTCTCTTCTTCAAGCCACAGCTGTTTCCCTGCTAAATTCATCCCATCTGTCTCCCCTTCCGTAAGGCTGTAGGCAGTATAGCATAAGTACAGAAGCAGTTCAGTGCTATTTTGGATAAACATAGCTGAAATTTGAATCTTTGCCATTTGCAATGCACACATTTTGTTTTACTGCTGTAAAGAGAGCTGTCAAAATAAAAACTACATGGATAATTTACTGAAATACAGTCAAATAAAGGGATGATCAAAGGGGAAAAATGAAGATATAATATAGGGTCACTCTTACTTTCTTGGTGTATTCTGAATAATGTAATTGTTGACCTCTTAACATTGCCGGATTCTGAAATATTCCTAGTGAATAAGAAAAGTAGAAGCCACTGAATTAGAATATAGCATGAAGAAGTCTAGACTTCATGCCACAAAGGTTAATTGTTGCAGGCAATTATTTGTGATAGTGTCCTTTTGAGGTATCAGACCAAGGTATAGTTCTTTGCTTGTTTTATAAGGAGCATTATGTAAGATAATACAGCTTGGGAATTAAAACCAGCATTTCTATGTGTGACGCTTTGTCTTTGAAAATAGAAGGACACCATAAGGATCACTGTGAGGCAACGATCATCTACACCCTCATTTATTCTTTGCACTTTTAACTGATATGGAAAAATATATATTACAGCTCAATTCAATCATCTTTGTTGAGTATGTTGTTCTAAGTTTGATTGGTGTTTGGTTACCCAAGGCTTGTGTTTGAAATTCCAGACTTTCTGAAATAAAAGATCTAAATCCCAGTAAGGTCTGCTTGAGAGTTTGTCTTTGCAACTCGAATAAATTGGGTAATGTACAATATGCAATATTTGAGATTCTTTCAGACAAAACTTCTTTTAAAAAGATCCTCTGTTCTGCTGAAGTGTTGGAAATCCTGTGGTGTCTCTAGTAAAAAAAGGGGGTTGACCACTGCACCTTGGATATATTTTCCTTTCACTCTTCTATTGTGTTCTATGTGGCCCATCTCAGAGAAGGCTATGTTTGATCAGCACTGTGTCTGTACAGCTGATAAATGCTTATAAGTCTTTTTAGGAGAACCTTGGAAGCTCTTTCTAGGTTAACACTGATGTGTATTTGGGATAGTTCTATGTTCTGTGAAAGTTAATTCTTGAAGGCTCGTCCTTCCAAATTTGTGTTGTGATAGGTAAAGGTGAACAAAGCCAAGTTTGTCCTAACCTAGAAGATGCTCTTACCAACAAAGAAAGAAGTAGATGAAGTTAATGTTAGTGGACAATGAAGTGATCTTAATATAAAATTAATCTAAATGTTACAAGCAGAAAGTTCCTTTGGGAAAACGCACTTCATGGAGTTCTGTTGAGGTAGAGACAGGGAAACAAGGATGTTAAGTCATTAGCTTCATCAGTATTTACAGGGTTGTTTTCAAGCTGTATCAAAAGAAACCAAAGCTTTTATAATATTCCTAAGAAAGGTACTGCTACATGAAAAGCTTACACAGTGATTTTCATGTAAACACATGTAAAATCAATACTTTGCGGCAAGAACCAAGACTGCATGATTCCTTCACATTTACAGAAATGTTAGCATTTCTCTCTTTTTATAGACACTAAATTGAAATATATTCAAAGGTTGTGAAATATTATTTTTAGTTGTGTTCAGTAATGACTATAAATAAGGATGTTATATTCTGGGACACTGTATGATGGTATTTAGTCCTCCTGTAACTAATCCAGGAGCTGGTAACACAGCTACTGCACTAGAACTAGTAGACTCATATTTCAGTTTAAACAAAGAAAGAGTCCTCTAGTTTTAAAGGAAGCCCAGTTCTTCAAGGACTCCACCTCTGCCTCCCTTTGGGTGTGACTGAAGGGGGCAGTTGTATAGACTTTGAACACTTAGAAGGTCACCAAAATATTGCAGTAAATATTCAGGTAGTAGGGCCATCCTGAAACAGTCTGAGCTTACTGTTTAAAAATAGTGCCTATGGCTTAGACATCCAGTTTTGTTTAGAGCTGTGTAAAATACTTGCAGTCAAAGAACCTTTAACATCTGATGACGTGTGCCAACTTAATGTTTCAAGAAACTTAATAACCTTTTTTATTTTCTTCTCTCCAAAATGAGAGATTTTGTGATTTTGTGCTGCATTACATATTGGAAATGATTAGCCTCAGTTAGACTCATGTCTAACTGAGTGGTGTAAGTTCACGTGGGAGGCCTGTACCTTCATGTGTAACAAATCTGACAGATACACACTCTATTTTTTCCAAAGCTGCAAATATCTAAAGAAAACTTAATTATTACAAAGAGTTTTATTCTCTTACAGGGTTTGCGTAATGAGAATTAAAGATGGAGAAGTGGACAAGATCAAGAGCAAAACAAGTTATAGTGGTTTCCATGTGCAAAGTATTAAGCAAGTTGTCGATCTTACGCTTTTCACATATTTATTGCACTTTATTTTTTCAGTCCGGAGTGTCTTACCATAAGTATGTGCATTTGTTGATGATGTGATCAAAAATCCAAGATCATGTGAATTCCAGGTGATCCCTCACCCACGGTGTTGAGTATGCTTCAACTGTTGGGACTGTTTGTGGTGATCTGGATCTAATAAGGAGGCTTCCTTTTGTCAAATCTAGCACTTCAAATATGTGTCTGTTTTTGTCTGGATATCATCTTTTTACGTACATCCAGGATTTTTCCTTTCTGCCTATGTGTTTTTAGATCAGACAGAAGGCTCTGTATTTCCACCCTTTCCTACTGCAGATTATTGAAAGGACAAAATGAAAAGAAGGAATGGGTCAGAGTGGAATCACATACTACCAGAACAAAAAAACTTTCAGTAGGAAACGAAGTACTGAAGAAGACAACATTTCTTACAGTGCTGATTTCTGTTCTTTTCCCTTTGCTGTTTCATGCTTTTCTTCATCTCTACATGTGGAATAAGTGTTTCCTGATTAAAAAAAAAAAAAGTTCTGAAGATTTCTGGTTCTTCTGAAATAAATAAATAGATTTGGAATGTACACAGTAAATAAAACCTCTGGGACGGGGATTATTTATGCAAAAGCAGCGGTAAAATTTATTTTGGTAAAAGCAGAAATTATTAGACTCCTGATAGCTAGATTCATTGGCAGATCTTCCAGTTCCACTTCTGTTAATGCAGTGCTGCAAGGTAAATGGGTGATCCTTCCCATGCTACTTTCTTTCCTTTTAATAATCAGTAGAATTTTGGTTGCTGGAAATGTCTGGATTTGTCCAGTCCCTTAAAGACAACAGATAACTGTAGGGCAGAATTGAATATTATATTCCCCTAAGATGTTAGTGTTACTTGTGTGAAAGTATAATCTTAAAAAATTAGCTCCACTAAAATTTGTTCTCTCCTATGAAGCTAATTTCTATTCATGTTTTCAAATAGCACATTTGGGGATTCTTTCCTTTGTAATCTTTATGGAACAGAATTTTTTCCTAATACTTCAGTGACTTTCTGCATCAGATTGGAGGGTGATGTTAGTCAGTAATGTTTACTTCAACAAATGTAAATTCAAATTAAAACTATTATTTAAATAGCATAATGGAAACACATGGTGCTTTGTAGTCATGTAATTAAAGAAGATCTGTGCCTCCAGGAGTTTATGATCTAAAGATCAAAACCAGTTCCACATGTAACAGACCTCTTCTAAATTTTGGTGTACAATTTGGGGATTTTGTCTTGCATTTACTTCAGCATAAATTTTACTCTTGAGCAGAGATAAAATGTGAAATTTGACCCAGGCCAGTGCAGTAATGTTTGGGATGTAATGCTTAAGTATTGTACTTGGTATTTTGTACCTGGGACAGTTAACTTTTAGCAGAGAAAAGCTTGGTGGTTTGATGTCAAGATTTATACTTTTTAACAGTAGCACTGGGAACTAAACTTTGTGGATTATGTTTAATTAAGGGGGAAAAAAGTCAAATTTTTGTCTTTAACAAAGAATCTGACTAGCCATGGTTTGAGGGTTTTTTGGTTGGTTTTTTTTTTTTCCAGTTGTGAAAGTAATTTTGTGCAAAATTGCATTTGAGTTAAATTATTCACTTGTCCTGGGGCAATAGCCTGTATTCACTTTCCAGCTGAGCCAACTAAAAATATGGGAAACAGACCAGCCTTAATATTCCATTGTTGCCTTATATAATGTGGTGTTTTGGAAATGATGATGAAGGCAACCTGGATATTTCATGGATGAAATAGTAGATTCATAAACTGAAAGCTTTGCTTCCTATTTGTAATGGTGTTTTCTCCCTTCCTTTCAAAACTCTGTGCTTGCAAATCAGAGATGTTAGTTTTATTTTAAAAAGAAAAGAGGAGGACAAAGAAAAAGAAAAAAAAATTAAACCTTTTTATCCTTTGAAGACATCTTTGCCTGAATTGCTGGCTGGGTTCCCTCAAAAGACCTGGACTCCTTCAAAACTTGGAACTGAGTGCAGGCCCCAACTAGGGAAGGTAGTGTACTTTGTTTAGCGTACTTCAAGTCTTAGTTTTCTCCCCACAATATGCTACAAAAAAGTCTGGGTGTAAACACATAGGTTTTTTTATTGTCAAGTGTGATGGTTTGGGATTTCTTCCAATTATCATACTAATTAGGACCCTGAATCAAAAATAATTTTTCATATCTTTTGAGTGTCAGGGGCTAAATGGAGACCTGTCTGTGAACCTTGTGACTCAGAGATCCCTGCGAACCATTAAGCCCCTTTGTCACTGTAATGACTTAGCTGTGAAATAACTTACCAGCTCGGTAAGAGGCAACTTTTGCCTCCAACCTCCTTGCCTAAGCTTTTTCCCCAATTTAAGGAAATTGTTGTTCAATGTTTTTTGAACTTGCATGTTCAATGTTTTTTTTTTCCTTATTCCAGTGCCTTTTTGTTTTCTCAATCAATGCTCAGAGGTGCTACCGTGTTTGGTTTTTCCTCCACCATTTAAATCCGTAAAGCGTGAGTTCTGTCCACTTCCTGATCCTCTCAGTTTTGAGTTCTGGCAGCTATCGGAGAATTCTGAGCATTTTAGTTTGAATTTATGGCAGTTCTCTTCCAAGTGCTGTGTTTCATTTTCACCCATACTGTGGTACAGATGCTGGCATTGCTGGTTGAAGGTCATCTGTGTGCTGTCTGGAAATAATGCCATACTGATCTTTTCTAATGTCTTCTAAGATAAAGCTGTGAAATGGTTGCATGTTACAAGTGGATGTTGAGACTTTACTTCCAGACAGCTCTCAGCAAAATTTTTGTGCTTCAGGTATGGCTACAAACTGATGGGGATAAAGTAGTAGGTTCTCTCCACAAGAGCGACAGGACAAGTCCTACCTTCTGCATGTTTGCAACTGGATTTCCTTTCTACTGCATTTCTTTTTTAGCTAAACTGTAGCTTTCTGAGCAAAATGAGCCTCTGGGTCATACGGTATGTGGCTTCACACAGGCTTTTGTTACATGACAGGCTAATTTAGAAACCAGGAGTTGTTTTCCACTTCTTCCTACTCATTGCTTTTGTCTTGTGCTGGCATACTGGATTCTGTACTGTACCAAAGGAAGCCCTAAATGACTAGTGTAGCATTGTGCCTGGGACCTGTGTATTTGGATCTAGACTCAGATGAAGGACTTGTGCTCAAAAACATTCAGTGCTTGGCAATACTGAATTTCTTTCCGAACAGTCACATCAGTGGTGATCTCATGAGTCTAAAGCAACACTGAAAAAAAAAATATCTTTTATCAGTTGGGGTACCTTAATAATTTCAGGGTGCTTTGGGTGAAAGAATAAGCAAGAAGAGTAAGATTTCCTAAGAGAGTATAGCATTGGTAGTCTTAAACAAACCCTTCCAAGAGACCCAAAACAACAAAGCAAAAAACAGAGGTCCAATGAAGAGAGACAATAATTCTGACATCAGGCAGTTAAATAACAGACTCTGGTGCGGAAAACTGTCCCAGATTCCAGCATTCCTTTCAGCTGACATTAGAAAACAAGGTAGACTTAGCATGAGAAATAGTGTCTTTATATGAAGAGATTGCTCTTGTTAGGCCCATATGTGAACCATATATCCAGATTCTCTCTGCATCCGCTCACATGTCTCCCTGTCAGCATCTGAAGAGAGATCCCCAAATGTTCAAATGTACCTTTCAGATCAGAGTTTAATTTTAGAAGACTATCTTGGTCTATTAATTTTGATTATAAGAGTGCTGTGATGGAGGAGACATCAGATTACAAGTAAAATTTCAGAAGTTAAAATGCTACAAATCTGCAGAAAGAAATGCAAACTCAACTCGCAGTAATAGGTCACAATACTTGTATATAGTAAAACATTTATGCGCAAAATGTATATCATTATTGAATAATTAATTATTCATTGGAGACTATATTGTTTGTGTGCACTTTGTATGTCACAAGCTACAACATGGAGGCTGAATAATTCCCTGATCTATGTGTGTCAGATGAGGAATGCAGTTTAAAAGCCCAAATAATGGTTCCAGAGCTGACACTTGTCGAAATTTGGAATTTCAGTACATCTTGGACATTTTTGTAATTTCTATGTTTTCTCACACTTGATCTGTTAATATTCTTTTCAATTTAATGACAAGCTTGAGAATATACAAGCAAAAGTCAAACATGGTGGGCTTCTTAAAAAAAAAAATGAAAAAGTCAAAAAGCTTACTACTTGGGATTGATTGTTTGATGCATATAAGCAAAGTAAGCTCCTAGGCAAATCAGAAGAATCACCCTGATTATTAAGATAAGGTCAGGTAATGCGTAAGAGTTAGAATAATGAAAACTGATTACATTAGAATAGTTTGAATACCATGAAACTTGTAGAAATGTTAATTGAAATCTTTCAGATACCTTATTGATTACCTAATTTCTCTTTAAGGTGTATTTTCTTCCTGTATCCTTAAATGTAAGTACATGCAGTCACTATCCAGAACTAGAAACGATACTAAAACAGGAGTTGCAAAATTAAAGTGCCAGTATCAAGTTTAGTCATTTTTCAATGTAGCCGTTCTATGGTTTCTGTTTTGATAATGGATGTCAGGGGCATTCATGTGATTAAGAAGGAAGAAATTAATTGCCTTGCTAATATCCTCACTTCCCCATGTAGTCCTTTTCAAATTGAAGGGTTTTGCTTTCAATTCTTCACTTCTCTTTGTTTCAAAAGAGGAAAAACGTTCTGTTATTTCTACAAATTAGTGTAGAAATTCTGTTGTTTCTACAAAGTACAAATGCAGTGTCCAAATAACTGGGTAGATGATTTACAATTATTATTTATATCAGACACTTCAGGTATACCTAGAATATGAATACCAAAAGCTTTAAATCTATTTTCATAAACTTTTTTTTTATTCCATATAATACCTGTCATCTCTTTAAAAACTTTTAAAAAAAAACCTCACACACACCCCCCAAACAAACCAACCAACTCAAAACACGCTTCTTTTGCATTTGTAGATATGATAGTGGATTATTCATCAGACCGAACAAATATTTTTCTTAAATGGTCCAAACTGCTATCCAATGAAATCATTGGCACTTTTGATCAGAAATCATTAAGGCTGAGCATGTGTAAGCAGCAGTGCAATTACACTCTGCAGTCATGGGAGAAGGTCTTGACATACACTACACTTTCATAATTTTCCATTTCTTGCAAAGAAAAAAAGAGAGAACAAAGTATATGATTTTTTTCTTAGTCTGCATGTAAGAAGAAAGCATGCAGCACTTACATTATTTCTACAGTAGTCAGTTTGCAGCGGGTCTTGGCCAAAACTTCACCTATGGTTTCTTTTTATTCACCTGGTGTAGGACGTAGGACGAGAAGATAGAGCATATATTCAAAGTTCATTTTCACTCTCATAGCTTAATTTGGGACCATACTTTTTTGCCTACACAGTAAATTTAAATTCTGAAGTCCTTAAGCCAATGTATGTATCACACATGCAAAGGATCTTTGTTGGCCAGCCCCTCTGTTTCTGAAATACTGTTTCTCATATTTGTACTGGCTCTTATTGAAGGAAGGGTGGTGCTGGAACTTGCTGGTTACGGACTGGGATGGGGCAAGAAAGCCTGTGTGACAGCTCTCCAAGTATGTCTTCTCCTGGAACTTCAGTCAAAGCTGATGTTGAGAGCCATAGCTGTGGCCATAGACGATTGGTTTTGACTGATCAGTTCAGAAGACATCCTGCTGAGCTGTCTATTGCGTTGCTATCCAAAGCTATCTGGTACATAACAGAGGCATTTTTAGACCCACTAAGAACTATTGAGTTTACGGAGAATTTTTCAGGAAAATGTAAAGAGGAAAATCCTTCTTGTCCCCTCCATCAAGGAAAATAAAGGAAGTTAACATAGATACAATCAGATGATTGGGAAAAAAATTCTCTGTCATCTGTCAGTCCTCTAAAAAGCCTGGGGGAGGTGGGCTAAGCCTGGGCATTAACACCTGAAATAAAAATTGACTAATGATGAGGAATGCGTGCAAAACAAGTAAGGTTTGAAAGGGACTAATCCAAGAAGAGGGAAGGTTTTCTGTTAGGTTTGTTTTCGGTTTTGGGTTTTGGGGTTTTTTTTTTGGGGGGGAGAGGGTTGTGGTTTGTTGGGTTGGGGTTTTTTTACATTTAAGCAGTTTCATAATTTTCAGTTTTGAAGAGTAGGCATATGACTAACTGAAATCTTAATCTGAAGTTATTTATAAACATTTCTTGTTAGTGTAAACACCCTCAATACAGTTCCTGATTTATTGTAGCTGGTAAATCAAGCCCTATCAAAGTTAAACTGAGCTAAATTGCTACATCATTGAATACATTGCCACATTTTGCATTTTGAAATTCAAGTGTGTTTTGAACTTCTGTCATTTTTTTTCTTAAGGAAAAGAGGAAAAAGAAGTGGAATTATGAGAGGAGAAAGTGGCTTTTTAATTTTGTTTTTATATAAAAACTATTCAAAACAATTTTGGTGAAATTTAAAATATACTTGGGACAGAGAGAAAAACTGGAAACTACTAGCCATAAAATAATCAGTTTAGGAATAGAGTGTTGTGTCCTCAAAAATGCTGGTTTGAACCAAACCTTCAACATTGGTCTGCTCTTTCTGTGAGGGTAGGACATGGTCTCCCCACCATTTATTTAGGAACTCTGACTCCTAAACAGCGAGGGAAAAGGCGATTTGCACATTATCTAGTTGAAGGCAAGCATTCCCATATTGTAAGGAAAGCTGGTTTTGTGAAGGCAGAGGAACGCTCTGTTCTCATTGCAATGGATGGTTGATGTGGGGAGACTATTTGGAGCAAATACGTGTCTAGTTTCTATTCTTCTTGAAAAATGCTAGAACATACACGTGCTGCATGGTCCTGATGCTACGTACTGCTTCTCTCTGCACAAATAATCACCCAAACAATACATGTGAGCAGCATTTGAGGTAGAGCTGTTATCTTTTATCTCTTTGATGTCTTATTTTACTGATGCATGAAAAGTTGAATGAGGAAATAGTGTTTCTGAACAAAAGGTGCTGCAAATCCTCAGCAGACAGAATTGCAAAGTTGTGCTGTGTGTCCTTACACATTTCCATCACTGCCTGTCCTTTGTTAACTGAGATGGTGATTCATCACAAAGTGGTCGATGAGAGCTTTATAGGAGCATTTATTTATAATTTCTATGGTTTTGGTCTTTTTTTTTTTTATTTTAATTTCAGGCTCCAAAGTGTATATTTTCTTTTCTGTTACAGCCAATTATGTCATCAATGGTCAAATGATAACTCATCGCAAACAGAATTATTTTTGCAGCCTGTCTTCCTAGCGTCTGGATTCTAAAGAGACAACCTGGATGCCTGCACGCCAGTGCAACCAGGATTTCAACAGTGTCAATAATCTCTGCTCATCACACCAAAAAAATCAGTGTGTCAGTGTATTCCTGCAGAGTCATTAGCATACAGACTCACTCTGCTTGCTTAACAAAGCATGGTTTGGTGTATTACAGTTTCCGAGTCTGCTTGTCTGATTTACCTCTGACAAAAGCAGAGCGAAAATTCAGTACCTTCTTCAGTGGCACGCTAATGTGGGAAATAAATCTTCGGGCATAAGGTCTGCAATGGCAGTCATTTAAATAATTCAAATGCAGAGATCATTTTGTCCATGTGCCTTTTGTTTCTTTGTTTTGTTTCTCGGTATTTCTCAAATCAGTGAGAAGCAAATGATCTTCTGCGACAATCTATATTTTTAAAATATCTGGAGCTAAATAATCCCCGTCCTCTTTAAATGCAGTTTAAGTGGTTACATGTTAAATAATTATTTGCTCTCTCTTTTGTGGTGTGGAGGGGGGAGTTGGAGGGGAGAAGTAACATACAAACAGATGTGCTGCTAGATCTACAGGCTTCTGCCAACCATATGGCATCTTAAAGAAAGATGGTTGGAGCGTCTGGATTAGCAAAGAGTCGGGATGGAAAGCCATGTGTCGTGTTGGTACAGGCAGTTGTTTTAGCTCTCTGTAAAAGGCTTCAGGAGATTGTGTAATGGAACAAATGGTACTGCAAGCCTAGTAACAGCCTTACCGCTGCTGGAGAGGCAATTGGCCCCCAGGCGGGTACTGCTTCATCCTTGCTTGTTGGTTTTTTGTGAAGGATTTTTATATCGTTATTCTGTGTTCTTCTTTTAACGTAGGGGAAACTTGGGAGATCTAATTCTGAACTTTATACTTGAAAGACAGCTATTGTGTGTTTAGGATTTTTTCACACACCATTTTTTATAATGAAAACATCCCTCTCTTTGAAATGAGAAGATTGTGCCCTTTTGCAAATTTCCTGCATCCTTCGTGAACACTTTGAGACACTGATTCATTGACTTTTCAGCCGATGCCCGGATTTGGGGGGAAAACTGCTCTCTCCGGGATTTGCTTAGTTAAAAACAGGATTGGGGCTATTGTGCTTGTGGCTATAACATACCAGCTTGGCATTTGTATTCTGTTTGACAAGTTGCTCTTTATGCAAAAAAGGGAAAAAAGGGGCCTACTCCTATTAAAGGCAAAATTCCTTTTTTTTTTTTTTTTTTTTCTTTTAGCAACACAAGATTGGGCTCTTGGTGGGGTTTTGTGTGCTTTACAGGAGTCTCTGTAGTTCACATTACAGCTCAGGGGAGTTATTCTGGATCAGGATGAAAGCTTTTGTGTCCATATCTGTAACAGAAATAGGTTGTAGTAATTTCTCTACTGTCACACAATAGAAATCTAAGCTCCTCTGTATGTCTCAATGAAATCAGGCCTCTTAAAGCTGCATTTACAGCTCTGCTATCTCCCTGATACTGTTTGCTTCAAATGAAATTAAAAGTCGGACGTTTCAATAAGGGAGTCCAATAAAATTAGGGTTATTTTATTTGAAGAGACTTTAAGTACATTATAATCCCATATCCCAATTTTTATGTAAGGAGATAGTATGAGATACACCCAGGTGTTCATTCATAGGTAGATACTTGTTAAGCAGGTAACACTACGGTTGCAGAGACATTAGAAACAAACCATTAACTACAGAAGCATCAGCTTTTCTGAGGATCTGTGCTGAAAAATATACTATCTTCAGCTGAGACAAATGCTACTGTAATATAGGCTAAATTCCCAATAACTTAAAAGTAAATGTACAATTACTGGTCTTTTTTTCTCTTTAATATTTTTCTTGCTCTCCAGAAGGCTCCTTATCTGGAGCTTAGGAAACAGCAGTCCTCAGCTTAATCTGTAGTTTAGTTACAGCAGCACACGCTTTTTCCTGAGCTGCCTGCCTGTCCCCCCTGCTCAATCCTGCATATGTTGCTCAGCACTGATCAAAAGTAGCCTCCCTCGGGAGGGAGGTTTGGGTTCATTTTATCAGCCTGTTCATTACCTCGCTTTAGCCGAGGCTGAGCCAGGTGTGAGGTGGACAGTTGTCCACCAGGAGCGGTGCCAAGACCACCAGCATCTCTCTGGAAGCTCTTGCGGCGGCTGCTGAAGAGGAGTGGAGTCGGACCAGTGAGCCCCAGTGGGAACCTCAGGCTCTTTCGGGGCCTCTGCTGAGCTTTCACAGGCTGTCAGTAACCCAAGCCATTTTATGCACCATGTTAATGGGTGAGTTCACCAACGTTGTGGTGCACATTAGCAAAAGTGTGCGTTTGTTTCAGAAATGTGCATTTCTCTGTATAAGTTTCTCAATAATGAATTTTGAGTATTGGAGTATTTGTGCTGCAGCAGCCATATCAGAGGTTACCGAGATACATAATTGATTGATAGCAGATCATAGATTACAGAGATACATAATTGATTGATAGAAGG
Organism: Nycticryphes semicollaris; assembly: GCA_013400055.1. Classification (NCBI taxonomy): domain Eukaryota; kingdom Metazoa; phylum Chordata; class Aves; order Charadriiformes; family Rostratulidae; genus Nycticryphes; species Nycticryphes semicollaris. The sequence goes on from VXBJ01005782.1 coordinate 111,321, forward strand.
TGGATCTCTTGCTTCTCATTTTGCATACGCATTTGTCCTCCCTATCCCTACTTAGAAGAACAAAAGCCGTGGTTGAATTTTTAAACAAAGAGACATAGATTTGTTTTCTTAATTGACTTCTAGTGATTTCAGGCACTTAATTTTGATTGTCTAACTACTTATGAGAGTCAGAATGTTGAGCTCCCAAAAGCATATCAAGAATTCTCAGCTTTCTTGTTTAAACATTTGTTTCATAAAGCTGTTACAGTTGCTTACCACTGAAACATGGGGAAGTAATATGAGAAAAGCATAATTTACCTAACAAGACTAAGCAAGACCTTTTGATGTAACCTAAGGGTAAAAGTATTCTTCTCTTATAGCTACATTGAAGATGCATCAAGAAAATAACTAATATTTATTTCAACTTGTAGCAAAGAAAAGACCAAGAGTTTGGCTAGAATTTTTTGACAATGATTAAAATACAGTGGACATGGAAGAGTCTGTGCATGCATGTGCAGAGTTGTGGTCAGAATGAATTCTTCTGCTGGAAGGTGCCAGCAGTCTTACCGTGGTGGGATGCATGTGCAGGGTCCAGTGGCTGCTGACTGATGTGCAGAGCTGTGACACAGGGAGCCACGTTTGTATTAATTTCCCGACAGCCCTGTGCCGCTGTTGCAGAGACACGAGAACAGCTACTCTCACCCACAAGTTAAGCTGCTGCCACCAGAAAGGCATAACTGACCCTTCCCTCTGGGTGTGTTGATACTCACCTTCAAACTGCCCGGTTGCAGTCATGTTCCTTATTGTGGAGGGGTTAATGATTACTCTGAAGATGACTATAATGATATTTGCCTCTAAAGCAGGAATAAAATTCCTCTATTTCATAGCAATGATTGAGTTCTGCCTTTAGGCTGGATGCAGTAAACTCAGAGCACAATTGAGCTAATGCATATATATATATATATATATATATAATGAAATAGCCACTGTCTTACAGAGAGTGTAATACTCTCTATAATGTACTAATACATTTTTAAGATGTATTTTCTGTGAAATGCTTTCCTACTTTCCTTCAATGCTTCTAAGCAATTGCTGTTTTCACTACCTTCACAAGTAAATTCACTGTGTTTTTAATATAGTCCAAAACAAAACATAAATTGGACTCTGTATTCACAAAAGCTGGTCTCCATGAAGGTGGGCTGACAATACTTCTCAGATCCTCCAGCTTTTCTCATTAACTGGAAAACCTCTGGTTTCTCAGGATGAAACCCCGTTCCTATTGGCCCTTCCCAGTGCAAAAATCTCTCTTTGTCACCTTCACCATCTCCCCCACATTTGTTCTTCTGTGCTACGTTCCCACTGGCTGGAGTGGCCTTGATCCTGTGACTCTCCCTTCAGTCATGTACCAAGGGACCTGGGCTGGTCCCAAGTGGGTACAGCCCTGGTCCAAAGTGCTGTGTTGTGTGAGAGCAGCTGCTCCCTGTGAGGTGGGAGGATGCTTGCTTGGCCAACCAGCACTAACCGAGAAATAAAGGCTGAAGCCACCTCCGGTCCCTTGGATATATCTGTGCATCTCTGAGCACAGCTCTTCCCCACCTCTCACGCACATTCAGGCTCCTCTACCCACCTTGACATGCTTCTCAGCCATTTTTCTATATCCTCATTTAGTATGTGCCCCTTATTTTCAATTTCATTTCCTAGGCAGAGTAAGTTTGGAAAACAGACATGTGTGATAGAGCTGTATTTGAAGGGGAGTAGGCCAGACTTGATAAGTTCACAAGTGGAAGCAATCTGTCTGTGTGGAGAGAGCAACAGGGCCTTGTATGGAAAACATCTATCTGAATATGCTGCACAGTAAAATTATCTCTGTCACCAATTTAAAGTCATATTCCTCTTGTATGTCACAAGCATAAAACTAGTCTCTGTACAAATCTTACATCTATCATTACTTTCACTGTAATTTATGAAAACCACAATAACCCTATGTGAACCCTGAAAATAAACAAATGTGTAATGCCTGCCAGAGTTTACAGGCAAAATCACTTGTTTGAAATGAACTGGAAAGAGGGGCATATTTGCACCTCTGGTGTGGAGAATAAGCGTGATAGGATTTAAGCAAAGGAACTGATGAGTGATGCCTACATAGATATTTAACACTTAGTGTTTTATATTTTTATAGCTTATTTTCATAGTGGTCAAAGTAAACAATATAGTAGCCTCAGATTTTTTTGTGCTGAAGAACATTTTTGAAGGAGTGTGATATATAATTATTACACTGGGAAGACTCCCTTGCAGATAACCAAATCAGGAGGACTGTACCTGGCACTATTGAGCTCCTGTTTGCAAGGTCAGTAGTGTGAAACATTTTACATTTCAAATACAGGTACTAATAGCTATAAACACGAAGAGGAGCTCTATGTTCCACAGCCTTGCTGGTTGGAGCTGGAGTCTGGGCTCAGTGAGGACAGCAGGACAGAACCCAAAGCTGTTCTGTTAGCCTGCAACTGCGACTGTCAGAAACAACTGAAACAGTTGTAGCTCAGCTGCACTGCCCTTTCTTGGGTTAGTATTTTTTTTAATTAAGACAATGTCTGACAAAGTAAATTAACAGAAGCTGATGCTTTTAGCAGGTTTTTTTCCTTCAAATGCCTGATGTCAGCTTGGGCCACATGTACATTCTGCACATGCCATGGGATAGAAAAAGTGAAGCCTTCTTTTTCAATTCTCTGCTGCCTGCCCAAACACCACATGTACTGTCTGTTACATGTCGCTTCTGATGAGGTTCATGCTGGGAATTTCTTTTTAAAGGCAAAGTGTTTCTGAAGGAAAGAGTTCAGACTGGGCAGATTGCATTAAAAAATTCTCAGTGTTTCTGACTCAAATATAGTGATTGTTTTGTGTGGACAACAGCTATCAGTCTGCAAAGGTTCAAGTTTGTCTGGTAATGAAAGAAATAAGAGGAATTGGAGTAAGCAGGGGGGGAAACAGAGCACACATTTATAAAAAGTAAACCAATGACAAAAAATGTTATAACTAGTAAAACAAGTGCAGAAAAAATATTCCACTAATGCACATATGTAACTTGTGGAATCATCCTTATAAACAAACATGAGAGGGTCACTTTTGAAACTTTTATAGGATGTACATCTGTTAACATTATCAAGGCTCTGTTTCCTGATGGAGAAACTGCAAAATCTGTTCTGTCCAGCACGCAATAAAATCAGAGGTGAACATACTAAAACAAAATAAAAATGGTCTGATTATAATGTTAGAGGATTATAATGATTAAGCATCGGCTGCAAGCCCTGCCTCCTTTTTCTTTTTTTTCCTATATTTTACAGCACTCTAAATTATTGGTCAGCCTAAATGGTTTGGAAAATTGTTTTATTAAACATTTTTCAGCAATAGACATAAAATAGCAACCAGAACTATTTTTCTCTAGAGCAAACCTGTTCCAGAGTTTGTATTCTTAGCATAGATTATATTATTTTGAATTCCTTTAAAGGAGAAAAAGCCTATCTTCAGCCTAGGGATTCACATGCAAATAGACAATAGTGAAGCTTTCACCCCTATCTTTTCCAGCCTGCTGTCTGTTCTCATTCATTGTTTCCTTCCTGCCCAAATCCAGGAGGGCTAAAAGTGTGACCATCATATCGGCTAAACCCAGCTGCTACAACCCCCTGCTAAAGAGCGGGCTGATAACGTTCCTTCTTCACCGTGTTAGACATGAGCTTTTAGAAGCCCAGGAATAGATCCAGGCTCGGGTTTCCTACATGATCTATTTGTTTAACCTGTTGGGCCAGCTGTGGAAGTGAAGATACATTCTAATAGTCAGTGAAGACATCTGAAACAAAGGGGAAGCTACTGTTGCTAAGTAAACTTTTAATTAAACCCTATTTGTCATTGTTATTATTGCATGTGAAGGTTGCTGTCTCCTTGGAGAAGATGGTAATGCAGGCACTTCTTTAAAAGTACGTGGAGAAACCAAGAGTGCCTTTAGTAAAAGGCATTTAAATGTTACCCAACATGCACTTTACAAAAGTAAAAAAAATAAAAAATAAAAATTAAGTGATAAAGAAACACCTGGGTCAAGAGTTTCATGGTGAAGTTTCTTAGGTGTCCACTTCCAAGCTATGCAAGGGATATTAACTTCTAGTTACCATCTCTTAACATAAGTTGGATGTGCTTTTTCTGCCTGTAGCATGGGCAAGTGCTTACCTTAGTAAGCTAGAAGTGGTAAGGTTTGCATTCCTTTTCTACATGAACAAATGGCAGTCTGGGCCTTTAATGGAGCAACAGAATTTTGATAGCAAATTCAGAGGTGCCACAGAAACTTGTTTTAATGTGCCCTAAACTGTCTCCTTCTGTCCTATTAGAAGCCAGGACTTCCAGTGTGGCAGAGGTGAGGAGGCTCATTCCCTGTCCTTAGTTCCTGCTCGCTGTTACAGCTGCTTATTTTCTTCCATTTGTGTGTGGTTTAGTTTTTTTTTTCTCTCATGCTTTCTTTCACTAACATGAAGAAGGTGGATCACAGTGTTTTGCTTTTGAAGCTAGAAGGCAGAATGGAGTTCAGTTAACGGATGGGTAGTAAAGGTGTTGCTCTTTAAATTTTGGGAGTGTACAGGGACTTCTCAGAGATGCTCGGCACTCAACATTGTCTCAAGGTCCTGATGTATGGCTTAAGATCTTCAGTAAATAGCAATTTAGGACACTTGAAATTTTGGGAAGTAATTTTCTGTTTGTCTGCATGTCTAAATGTATAGACTCTTATTTAGTTATCTCCAAATTTACTCTGTGAATTTGTCAATGCGGCAAACCACATGGAAAATGCAAGTTGCTCCTATGAGAACTAATTTTACTACTGGTTTAAATGTCCTAGTTTTTCACAGAGCTGATTGAAGGTATGAAGAGGTGGTGAATGTAAATTTTGCTGCCTTAATGAAAAAGACAACATCACTTCTGCTATGAAAAGGGAAGACAGAAAAGTAGCAGAGTTGAGGTAGAAAGCAGAGGGGACCCACGCCGCTGTCGCTGCGAGTGGGGTGAGGAGTGACAGCAGCTGGAGCAGTTGTGGCTGCAGAAACAAGCTCACTGTGAAAACCAGACATATACCTTAGCTCTGCTGCATGGCAGCAGGTCTGCCTTTCCAGGATCCTCATAGAGGCAAAGCAAGCCTGACCATTAATTTATATAAAGCAGGAGGTTTCCTTAGGCAATGCCTGCTCTGTCTGTGTCAGGAACTAGCTTGAGATTGTTGGAGTTTGTATTTAAGGTTGTGTGATGCTTCTTGTTATAAGACACTGCTAAAGTTCTTTGTGCTTTCATTAGGCTTGCCAAAATTTGTGGTTTAGGCTGAAATTGTTCAGCGGGGCCATGGTGGGTAGTTGCCTCGGGAAGAGATCGGAGAGGCTGGCCAGGGCACCAGCAGTAGGGGTGGGAAGGAGTTGCATAAGACAACCTTTGCTCTGGCATTTCCTAACTCTTGAGTGTTTGAGTATACAAATTTAACATCCTTTAATGGGTTGTAGTACCACTATCCGTTAAGCACCACAACTTAAATACTTGCTATCACTTTAGGGCATGGTAGCAAATTTGTAGGATGGCCTGAAAAAATTATAAAAGCAGATAGAAATTTGCTGATGGAAAGTTTGCTGGGTTTTGCTTGCTTTTGTAGTTGGCTTGTTCCCTCTTTTTGTAGCAAGCTTGTTTTTTAAATCTGTATTTGCTTTTAAAATTCATAGTGTGTTAAAAACATTTGAGAATTGCAAATGGCCGATAGCCAAATCTGGCACTGGGGCAAAGTCCCCATCAGCCGAGGCAGCATGGTGGGGGTCTGCAACATCACCCCCAATTTTCCCCCCTTGTACCCAGAAGCAGCCTCAGATCGCTGTGTCCACCTACAGGCAAACGAGTGATACGAGAGCAACCTTAGAAACTAGTAGCTTGGTGCACTTATCCCGACAAGGGAAATGTCATGGTTTTTTAAAGGCAGTTTGCTGCATTGTAACCTATTCTCGTGACTTTGGGTTTTGGTAGTTATGGGGAACAGGAGGCACCTCCTCACACATGGAGCCATGTCCCCTGTTCTGGTGGCCCCTGTGGCCAGCAGGAGCTCCAGGCTCACCGTGGGGTACCCGGCGGGCACTGGGTGCAATGGGCTGCCCTCTGTTACCATGGCAACCAGCAGATGGGGGGCTTGGTCGGGGTCAGCAGGGAGGCAGCCACAGCAGCAGTGCGCCGGACGAGCCGCTCAATAACAGCCCTTTCAGCTCTGACAGCTCTGCTCTGGCTGGCCAGAAGTAGTTATCAGATTACTTGTATTAAAACCTAATTAAGATGTGTGCCAGTAAATGCAGCATGGTTATTGGATTTGGTGATTTAGCTGCTGCAGGTTGCTGCAATCCAATCACACCATTTCAGCAAATTCAGCTCCGTGGAGTTGAGTGAAAACGCTTTACATCAGTAAACTGACTGTGCTGAAAGAGTAAATAACCTTTTAATGCCTCTGCTGTGTCGAGGACTGATCCCCACTGCTGGGTGGATGGACACTGACCACGGGTCTTTGCATATTAATTTTATTCAAATCAACCTTAAAACCCAGGGGAGGGCTGACAGGTTGCATCAGCTTTTCCCTTCACTGCTCACAGTTGCCTGCGGATTAATGGACCAGTGAGTCCCCCAGGGCAGGGAGGTTGCAGCAGGAGCCTTGTGGGAGCCCTACATTGGCAAGGTGTCTATGTAGAAAAGATGGAAGCTTTTGGGTTTGCCTGTAGGCCACGTACAAGGGGACAAGCTAAATGTAACGTGGTGGGTGCTAGTCCAGCTTTGTGGTATTGGATGCAATGGAAGTTTATTGTGCTGGGTAGAATTCACCTGGGTCCCAAAGCTCTGCTTTACGATTGATGGCTCACATAGTTTCTGCAGGGTCTTGCAGTGGTTGTCTACCCGAAGTTGTCGAAATGTAACAAAACCTGTCTAACCCTTTCCAGTTCATTTCTGCACAGGCTATGGCTTAACCCAGTCTCAGATCCAAATCTTAGTGCTGTATGGAGTGAGACACGTAGCCTTCTGCAGGCTGTAGCTGCACAAAGTAGCAAGGTAGCATGGAGCCATTCTAGCATAAAAGCTATATGCGAGCTCCAAGTACTGAAGATTAGAGCAAAATGTTTACCTTGAAGCATTCATTCCAGCTTGTGATGTCTCAGTTTTGTTCTCCCTCTGTGGAACCACTTGTTTCATGAAGCTGCCTCTTACCTGCCTCCATATAGAAATAGGAATTTTAGTTTAGAGTTATTGTAATATTATTACTAAATGGGAGCTTACTTCTTAGTGCCAGGTTGTCCTGCAAGTAGTCCAAATGTAACGTGGTTCAAGAGCTACCTTGTGCCTTGAAGTTACTTGATAGAGCGTGGAGTTAGTTCCTGCCCTTCAGCACTCCCAGGCCAAGGAGGAGCAGCCACTCACCATCCCAGCTGGACAGATCTTGCCACTTTGGTGGAAAAATGATCTCATTTGGAATGGAGGGTAAGGGATACAGTGGCCACTCAGATGTTCAGGACGCAGTGCACATTTGCCTGGTAGGTGATGTTGCCAAAGTGAACGTGGCGACTGTGCAACCCCACTCACTCACTCGTATTAGCAAAATGTGCAGAAGGTTCTGTCACCCAGTTGTAAAAATGATGGCAGGCATCGATGTGCAGTTGTAACATATGGGAAGTACAGTGAATGTGGGTGGAGCTGTTCATTTCTCATCTTGAATCATTTACGAGATCAGCAGGCAGGCCAGATACAATGCATATGGGAATGTGTGGCTGTGCTGCACATGTCACACGTAATAGCAGATACCGTGAGAGGGCCCAGAGCCTGTCCTCGGGAGCTAAATGCACTGGAGCAGGCTGGTAGTCCCAGCGAGCATACCAAGGGCCAGCTTGGCAGCAGTTTTGGGAGAGCAGACTGGTATACAGAATTCGGGAATTCATGGACCGAGAGCTGCACTGACTGGAACGACTCCCTCTTTATCCATCAGGACCCAGAAATATAGGAAGGAATGCTATTCTTGTATTTAAGCGCTTGAGATAGATACGGATATTAAAAGTAAAGTTGTGGCCTCCTGTGTCATCTTTGTCCCTCAGCTCAAGAGGACAATCTAAATGTAACACAGCGGTCAGTGAAGTTACAAAGCAAAAGCATAATTGAGTACTATTACCATAATTAAAGACTTTTCTGTTTACAGAAGTGTATCTGAATCACGCTTTGTATGATCTGCAAGGATATAGAGCTTTACAATACAGCTTTGCACTAAGGTTTGTTTCCAGTAATGTTTTTGAAACTTGCATGGGCTGCCTGTGACTATCTAGTAGAAAGTGTTGTTTTGATGTAAAATTCACATGAGCTGGAAATGACTTCTCTCTGGGTGCCAGAACTGGAGGAAGTCCCTCGCACTGAAGTGGTGATTCTTCAGCTGGAGCCCTCTCTCCAGGAAAGGAGAGGCAGCCCGGGGAAGGGACTCTCCTCAGCACTGCATCAGCAGCCTTTGCTCTTGCAGCTGGAACGGGCCCTACAGCAGCGATGGGCAATGCTCATCATGTTTCTGCAAAGATGTGGGTCAAGGTGTTCTTCTACTTACCCATGACTTTAACTGCCAGTTATAGTAATTTTGTGCAAGAGAGTCTCCCAAAGACCACATGATTTTTCTTAAAACAGACTGAAACACTAGCACAGTGGGAAAAATATTAATTGAATGTAGAAATCAGCAGAAACTTAAATTCTAAAGGCCTGATTCCAAACTGTAGTTGGTAGCTGTTGCATTGGGCTCTCGTGCTGGAAGAGGGTTTCATAGCCTCAAGCCTCTAAAAGGTAGGGCAGCACTGGAGTCCTTCCCTTGCCTGTCTGAAGACAGCAGTTCCCAGTTATCCTCCCTACCAGTACTGCTGTAAAGTAGTAAGTACTCTAGAAATAAAGGACTGGAAGATGGCTTTATTACAAACCAAGATGTGCAGTAAGGTCACATCCTCCTCAAGTTAAAGGAAATCAATGGCAAAGCATCGAGCACAACTTGGCTCTCCAGTCTGAAACTGCGATGTTGCCTCCAGCAAACACCACCGTTGTTCTTGCACTCCTTGGGAGCAAGGTGCTCATAGAAAAGCTACTATATTTTTTAAAAAAAGAAAAAAAAAAGAGTAAAAGGGTGGGGGTTTGGGGTTTGTTTGTGTTGAGGAGTTTTGCTTTGTTTTTTTGAAGTTTAACACCCCTGAAATCACCTTTAGTAAAGAAACTAAGCATAAACAGCTCCTGTACCAACATGGTACAGTTTGGAAGGTATAGGGAGTGTGAAATTAGACACAGAGCATCGAAGTGTGGACTTAGTGGAATACCCTGTGTTATCAAAGTGGTGGGTTTGTTTGCTTCATTGCGTGTTTACAACCAGCTGTCGCTGTTTGCAGCTGTAGCTGCTTTTAGTTTTGTTCCGATCCCCAGGAGGTGGTCCTGCAGCTCCTCACATCCCTTTTGCAAGGACATGCTAGCAGAGTATGAAATACGGGAGCTCAGTGGTTGCTACATGATTGTTGCAGTTTGATTTCAAGGAAGTCGCCTGGCAGATACAGATCAGTAAACACTAGTTTTGACATTGATTTGGGCAATTTTATTTCAGCTAGATTTTAGTAGCTCTTTATCAAGAAATTTGGGGGTGTTTACTCATGCAGTTATTTGAACAATCCTGATTAAGAATGTGAATATTCAGAGTCATAAACTACCACGAGTTATGACAGCTGTACAACTCAAAGCTACCACATGGAGCTGAAAGTAGAAAGATTCGGAAAATCACATGCCTTATTGTATGCTTAGAACTAATTCCATTAAAAACATCGCCTGCATGAGATGCAACCCAAAAACCTTGTTCAGCTGAAGCTGTCTTTCAATATGTTGAGCAAGAAATAGTTTACAAAAGCAAGTGCAATGTTTAGATCCAGAACTAGCCTTGACAAAACCAGTCAGTTCATGCTCCCTAAATGCAAAGGGTTTAGATGTGTAAGTTTTTCTCTAGACTATTGTTATATAAGGACAAGAAAGTCTCTAAGATATCCAGAAGGACTTCTAATTAAAGACATTTCCATTTAAAGAGTGCAATGTATTTCATGTAAAAACACCATTTCCAGCGGATTTGAGCTTACATCCCTTGCTACAAGTCCCAAGCAGACTTTTTAATTTTTTCATGGCAAGAGTAATAAACAAGCACTGGGGACAAAACAAGCCACAACAGGCTTTGTGATTAAAGAAGTAAAGATGCTCTTGACCTGTCTACAGCAGTGTTGTCCCAACTCGGGCACTTGTTTTCTTAAGCGTAAGCAAAAGTCTTCTGCATGCTGCTTCTGATACCCAACAGCTTGTTCCCTCTGTTTTGCAGCCCCTGATGTGGAGGATCTTTGGAGTGATGGGCTCTTTACATCCGTATCTAGGAATCTTTGGTTGACTATTAAAGGATCTACACTGACGTGCTTAATTAACACTAAGCTTAATTGAAAGTATTGTTACATTCTGTACCCAGTTTTAGGCATTGACCAGGTTGCAAATGAGCAGTGTACAGAAACAAAAGGTCTTTAAGTCCAGTTTGTCAGGGGGTTGAGATATTTGGATTTATAATTTGGGCTAGTGTACGTGTGTTTCAGAACGCTGGTTATTGCAGCAGCTGCAGTGTGTGTAGCTTGCTACAGGTATCAGGATGCGGTCTTTACTGATGTCATGTAATGGCAAAGCAAACTTGCCGTCATGTCATAATAAGGCTTCTAAATGAGAAGTGCAAACCTTCAAAAGTGCTCATTTAAAGTGCAAAGATAAAAACGTATTGAATGCCCATCCTAGCAATAACGCTTTAGTCTCAGCCCAACCACCAGAACAAGCTCTGTCATCTGGGAGCTGCACCCGCCAGTGCAAACATCAAAGCTTCTACCGTGAACTCCAACTTCAGATGCTCTGCAACCCTTTTATCTATTTTTTCCAGGTTACAACAGCTTGACAAGCACTGCCAGGCCACTGCCCAGCAGTTAGTGGAGTTGCTCAACAAACAGAATCAGCTCTTCAAAGAGAAGCAGCTGCTTACAGAAGAGGTGCAGTTTCTGCGAACACAGGTACCGTGCCAAAAGAAAAGAACGTCTGAGGGGAATATTCTGCAGCTTTAGCTGAGAAATCTGCCAGCAGTCTCATTTCAGCTGTTGGGGTTTGTTGCTGTTGTTGTTTTAAATAAGGCATTACCTTATGAAAAATAAAATAAAAATCCATGCAATCGAAAAGAAACTGGTAGCTGGACCTAAATCTCACTTAAACCTAAACCAAATGAGGAAAGGGTATTGAAGTGACAGTAAAAGAGCAGGAGTTATTCTTGGTGACAGTTCCTAGCTTTCTTAGCAGAAGATTTTGTCTTCCCTTTTCTGTTCTTTAACAGCATTAACATTTAAACAGTAGCTTGAGGTTGGTAGATTGTTCCAGCTTTTTTGCTGACGTTTGTCAGACTTAAGTCACCGGATCACTTTATGATGTTTCTTTTTCTCCAATATTTTTAAAAGTAATTTCTCTTTCCTGCTGCTCCATGACAAGGTAACAAAAGACAGTCAAGTCAGTGGAAGAAATTTAGTCCACTGGCACACCTAGCAGTAAACAGAACATGAATCATCTTAGAACTTTATAAAATTTTAATCCTACTATTTTTCCTAGGCTTTTTAGCTGTAGAATTTAGTAAAAGTTTAACCTAGAAGAATAAAATACATACGTTGATATGCCTTCAATCATGTTGGTGCGTTTGGTTTTACAGGATTTCCTGTTAATGGCAGACAAACTTGGTAGCTCAAGTAAGGTTATCAGCATGTAGTAACTACTCGCAAATTTCAGGTCAACCCTAGTGCGCCCTCTGTAACATAGTTTAAGAAGGTGATTGTTCAGAAAAGAAAATTAAAAATTCTCTTTTAAGGGAAGCACTCGTGGTAATGTGAATAGACTTTACAGGGCCCACAGGGATTTTGTTATCGATAATCTATTTTATCTGGAAGCAAGCATGCTTTTATGAAGTTGGGCAGAAGAACAATGATTATACAGAAGAGGAAAAAATCATTCCGATATTATACTGCTATCAAGACTTGACTGGCAAAAGCCTCCTTCTTTATGTTCATTACTAGTTAATTGTGCTCCAGAGGATACTTTTTAACTTGAGAACACTCAGAAGAAAAGAATGATATAAAAAAATTATTACGAAATGAGTCCTAAAAATCAATTTGCAGCTATTTAAAGCAATGGTGGTTATCTGAGAGTTGGAATTTAGCCCAAAAGAGCTGCCTGGAGTATCAGACAATTGGTTTAAGAAAACTAAAGAAGAGTTCACCATAAATGGGAGGTTTTAACTATGAAAAGATGTGTGTAGTTTGTGTAGAACTACATATCTTTAAAAAATCAATTGCAGAATCGGTGTTGATCAAAGGTGAAAGTGACATCATAGTCCACATTTTACTGTGTTGTTCGACAGTTCTTTATAATCGCTTTTTTGGGAGTGGGGAGGAGAAATCAATCGTACCTAACATTTTAAAATGTATGTAAAATACTAACCTAAAAGTGCTATTGTATCTTGGAACATAAGCCACTAGTAACTGCCATTGCATATTTCAGGAAAAAAAATGGGATGCAGATCTCAAACAGGACACAGATGGAATCAAGTAAAAACCTGGATGGATAAAGAGAAATGAGCAGAAGTAGGTATTTTTTCTATATTCTATATATAGAGGGGAGGGAGAGGAAAAGAGGACTAAAACTATTTACAGATGTGGGTTGAATCTGGCAAACACTTCAGGACAAAAGAGAGAAGAAAGTGTTTGAAACATTTTTGGGTTTGAAATTGTTAGTTTTTTGTGTTTGCTTTTTTTAAGCTCTTACAAATTTAGGGCAAGCAGTCTAAAGCAGAGACACCAGAGACATGTTTACCTGGCAGAATTGAAAAAAAAAAAAAAGTGGGGGGGAGATGTACAACTCTTAGCAGGGTGGGAACTGCTAGAACTCAAGATTTTTACCATAAGTACTTTTTGGTCTGGGTAATCACTGAGTGTTTGTCTTATGATTTGGAATTGATTAGTTTATAGAATCATAGAATTGTCTAGGTTGGAAGGGACCTTTAAGATCATTTACTCCAACCATCAACCTAACTCTGACAAAAAAACATCACTAAACCACATCACTAAGCACTATGTCAACCCATCTTTTAAATACCTCCAGGGACGGTGCCTCAACGACTTCCCTGGGCAGCCCATTCCAATGCTTGATAACCCTTTCTGTGTAAAAATTTTTCCTGATATCCAATCTGAACCTCCCCTGGTGCAACTTGAGGCCATTTCCTCTTACCCTATCGCCTCTCTACCTGGGAGAAGAGACCAATGCCCGCATCTCTACAACCTCCTTTCAGGTAGTTGTAGAGAGCGATAAGGTCTCCCCTCAGCCTCATCTTCCCCAAGCTGAACAACCCCAGCTTCCTCAGTCTCCTCACAAGGCTTACTCTCCAGACCTCTCACCAGCTTCCTTGCCTTTCTCTGGACCTGCTCCAGCACCTCAATGTCTTTTTTGTGGTAAGGGGCACAAAACTGCACACAGTACTTTAGGTGGGGCCTCACCAGTGCCAAGTACAATTTTGTCACTTCCAATAGTATTTTTTTTCTGAGGAAGCAGAATTCTTTCTATTTCTTCAGCAAGGCTACAATTTGTTCTGTAATAAATCATAAAACGTAGTGTCATGTTGAAGGGAACGTTATATAAGCCATTGTATTTGGAGCAGTGCTGTTGGAGTTACAGTACTGCTACACAGTTAGAGCAGTGCCTATTGCCTTGCAAGAGCTACTTTTGGGGTGTCTTAAATTCCAGACTTTAAAATTGCATCATTTATTTTAATCTATCTGACCTAAATTAAAAAAAAAAAAAAACTACCACTGACAAACCTATAACCTTCACAGGATTTGTTTTCAGAACACAGGTTACTTCCACTGCAATTTTTATTTCTAGTGTTAGTGTTTTCAGTAGGGGAAGGTGGGGGAGAAGAAAAAGAAAGAGAGAGAGAATGAAAAAAAAAAAAAAGTCTTTAAATCCATCAAATTCCAATGTGTTAAGAGTCTGTTTTCCACAGAAAAGTTCTGGGATTTAAAGTGAATGAAAAAAAAGTCATCATAAAAGAAATACTCAATCTTGCTACACACTGAATTCCTCTACAGGCAACATGAGTTAAAAGGCTTTTAGTGTCCTTGTTGAAGGAGTAACCAAGACTAGTAACACAGTTTTCAAAAACATTTCTTATTCTCAGCAGTGAATTAAATACTTTTAAAATAATAATGCTAAATCTCTTATTACTGAAAGAAGCTTAGTATTATTTCAATAACCACCTGCCTATAACGTGACAAAGATGTTCACACTGTAATTTTCATTTTCATAGAGACAAAAAGGACCAGTATGATAAAGTAGCCTGACGTTACAGCACTAATATTTAATAGATGGCAGGAATATTTAGTAATGGTATACAACATAGTATATTTAGGTCCACCTAAATGTGGTCAGAAGTTAAAATCATGGGATTTACACCTCTTCTTTTGAAAGTTTTTGAAATATTCAAGTTTTGAGTTTCTACCTTTGAAAGTCTCTCTTACATTGCAATGTGCTTCAAGAGATATTTAGCTCCTATCCTGTACAGTTACCAAATACGAGCGTGCACAGTATAGCAAACACCTGAACTGAGATTACCGGAGACCTTGGCGCTGCCGATCCAGTATGAGTATGTTTATGGAAGCTGAGGTGCTCCTCACTTGCAGGGTCTGCCTTGGTGTCCATTGGTTTGGCAGAAATAAGTGCTTTTCCCGATTGCTAATCCCCTGGCAGACCCCCGCTGCCGGCAGGGCTTGCTGGCCAGCTGAGCCTGCAGGAGCGCAGACTGATGGGATTCCATCCTTGGGGGATTATCTCCAGCCAGGGCCTTCATCCCAGTCTGCTGCTCTGCCTTCCCCCCTGCAACCAGGGGGAAGGCAGGGGGACTCAGATAGATCTCCTGCAACCAGCCCCTCCCGGCTGGGGTCAGTGCTCACCCTGTGCTGTCCTCATGGCCAAGCCACTAAAACTATCTCATCCCTCATTACAAATGTCCTGTTTTTCACAGTGAGTCTATCTGTGAACAGACCACCTTCTAAATAGAAGTTAAAACATACTCACCTCTGACTGCCCCCATCCTTGTCCCTCTTGTTGCTCAGTGGGAGGCGCTGTCAGAATTACAGCTGTTCCTGAGTGATGGTTTTCTGTTTTCTGTGTTTTCTTACGTCAGCGTGAATTTTCAGTGAGGTCCCAGCAGCAAATCCAGTGCTTGATGTGGTCCCAAGTGCCCCATTTGCTTTTTTTTTTTCTTTCTTTTTCCCCCATTATTTTAGATAAGGGGAACTTGATGTTCAGAAAACAAGTAAGCTTGTTCATCTCTGATGTCAGAAGTGGTTCAGGCTGATCCTTATATGGCCCTCAACTTCAGGAGACCTGAAGACTGTGTAGATATTGGGGAGAGAACTTTTGTGGTTTTTTTGGTAAAGCACAAAAATAGTGCCTCTGCCAGGTGTTTGTAACAACCAGTGACATTCCACAGGCAGGGGCTGGTTGTTGGGGTTTTGTTGTTTTGGGGGTTTTTTTTTAAGCAACCGAAAGGAAAGTTGTCTTTTTGTAGTTTAGTCAGAGGTGATGAGAGTTAAACTATGACAGGAGGGGATAGAGAGAGACCTCTGTGTGATGGCTGACTGCCCTGTTATGACACTTCAGGTGCTGCATCACTTAGTATTTACCTCTTCAGAGTTTGTTAATCTGCGCTGTAGGAGGTCCTGTACCTCTGTGTGGAGTCTGGCCAGTGGGCAAAGCTGGGGAGCAGCTCAGGAGCTAAGCCTGGTCCTCCTGAGAGCTCCACCTTGGGTTTTGTAGCTGGGCAAGTAAGGATTGAGGCACCTAAAGCACCTGATTGCTTTCTAACCAAACAAGAACCTAGTGGTTCCTCTTCCCTCCATTACAAGTATAGTTGACAGCAATTAAACCACTCAGATATCTGTGGTACTGCTCCAACAAAACTTCCAGCCTGTAGACCTAAGAATACTCAACCACCATGTTAAAAGAGATACCACTGGGGGAGGACGAGGGAGTGTTGGGAGGAACTCAGGCAACTTGTGCTGCAGAGATCTGCTCACTGAATACCAAGGTACTGGTGGGAAGAGGAAAAGCTTTAACCCTGAAAAGGCCCCTGCTCCTGACTATCCAGTGACCAGTTCAGTTGCCAATTACCTGGACATCAGGAGTGACAGATTTACGCCCATGTAGTTTGAGAACTGCACATCTTAAATGTGTTAGCATCCAGGCTGTTGTATAGCAGGGTACACTAAGATGCTGCCACTATTTGTGCTTTTTACTTTAAAAGCAGTTGAAGCCTGGATGTAGTCAGGTGGAGACTGAGCAAGCTGAGGTACAACATCTCACCAAGCGTTAGCACTGGGGAACTGGTGACAAGAAGAGGAAAATGTCGCTTTTGAGTTAGTGGCACGAGTGACGGTATGACATATGCAGGGTAGAAACGTTTTAAATTTTGGTGGTACAAAATGCTACTGTCTGGAAAGGGAACGCTTAAAAGCAGGAGAGTCTCTACTTGGGGTACAGCTGGGCATGCTCACTTTAGTAGTCAGGGAGGAGGGCAGTGTGCAAACATGCTGGGCTACCAACTAGGCCACCAAGGGCAGCTGTGTGGTAGAGGAAGGGGATGGCTGGCTGGGCATATTGTAAGTCACCCCCAACCAGGGGACTTCTCCAGGAACTGAGTGTTTGGGGTGGTTTTTTGCCTTTTTAATCTTCTGCCTGTACCCTAATGCTGGCCAGAACACAGTGGGGGTACTGTGGCATGGAGTAGGTGTCCCCTGGCTGTCATTAGCCAGTCACTGACACAAAATCCAACCCCAAGGCTTTATGTGGCCGTAGTTCATTTTTCCTTGCACTAGTTGCAGACACAACTGTAGCAGTTGGTGTTAGTGTATATATTTTGGCAGAAAATAGTATCACGTTATTGTTCTTAATTAATTATTTAAGAAACTGCAGCTTCATAAATTCTCCTTTAACTCAGCCCTAATTGCCTTACCAACCATGGCGGGGGGTGGGTGGGGGGAACAAAAACCTTTAGTCCTCTAATGCAAAACCAGCAAAAGTAGAAAGTTTATTTTTATTTCCCAGGTCATTTACATCTCTTAAATTAAAACTTTAGAACTTCAGTGGCTCAATTCTAGGTAGCTTCCCCAGCCCCAATTGAGCTTGATGTCTCGGTCTTAATCCAGTCCTGCAGCGCTACTGAGGAAGCACAAGCGCTAGCGATTTAAGAGCTTTGAAACTGCGACTCAGCCTTCCCACCAGAAGTTTCCGAATGGCAGCCCGGCAGCAGCATCTTGTTTTGCTGCAGCTGCCCACCTGTACACACGCCGTACAATTCACAGTAAACACGCTCTGGCACAAACCTGCCACCTCCTTCCTGGAAAGGAGAAGGGGCAGGAGCTTAGACGTGCCCCAAAACAAGAGCTCGGTTATTTACTGCTAAACACTAACGGCGGCTAAAGCTCATGGAGATCCTGTTTTTCAGAAATCAAATAGCTCTTGTTCTTGCTGCCTGTAAGACTTCGAATCGTGGAAGGAGGCGAGGACAGCAGGCCCACAGGAAGCGCCGGCTCTGAAGCAAGTGCTTGTTTACATCGCTTTACCGCAGTCTTAACCATTTCTCTATTTCTCTTCTAAGAACTTTCCCACAGGCTGAAGTGCCACAAATGAGAAACACAAGCAAGGTGCCAGAGACCACTTGCTTACACACCCGTCCCTTTCTTTTACCTTTCAGGTCTGCCCTGCACCCAGCAGAAACTTGGGGCTTGTCTGAGGCTCACCTAAGGACTCCGCTGCACAAAGCAGGCACACTCGCTGGCTAATTTCAACTGGTTTCTATTTGTTTATAACTACAGAGGCATAAATATTTTGAAGCATTACCAGCCTACCAAACTTCCTAGGAAAACAGCTGAGACTCTTCTGAAAAGACTAGGCTTGCAAGCCAGTTTTAACAGCTATTATGTACTGTGGACTTAAGTCATACTTTGTACAACTGTTTTATAAAACATTTTTATCTATTTTTATAATTGAACATAGAGGTCTTATTTACAGCCTGAAATATCAATAAACTTCAGTGGATTCTTACATTCCTCGTTTTGTCCTTCTGAAAGCATGTACACGGGGAGAGGGAGAAGGGGGTTGTTTGTAAGTCCTGCACAAAGCACACTGCACTCCTCTTCATAAACTCATTACCACAACCTACCTGAGAACTTGGTTTTTACATGGTATTTGTTGCTTTTTTTGTATGAAAAGTGAGAGTTCCAACAACTACTTCTCCGTCCAAAAAGCATAAGAATAATTGACAAATATTCCATATGATGTGAAAGAATATCCATGGGGCAGACTTGAAGGTTTCCCTTCAAAACATTCCCTGGATAAAGCCTTTAAGAGAAAGTACAGCTCAGCCTCGACTGAAGCTCAGCTCTTGGCACTGAAGGGGTGATGGGAGACTTTTCCACCAGCAAATATTTAGCAGGCTCGGGGATGGGCACCTGCTGAACTTCAACTTACTGAAGTGAAACCATTTGGAGGATACATTCCAAGGGCTATCTTCTCGTTAACTGTGCCCTTGTGTTTTTAAATTACTTTCCAACTATTAGACTGTTTCAGAAAGAATTTATCAGAATCTTTTGCTAACCAGTGTAGGATAAGCTAAGTACATAGGAAAAAAGTTTCTGCATCTGTTATTTTCAGTGTAGTTGTAGAACGGCACTAGTAAAGGGGGGAAAAGCGCAAAGAACAGTTCCCCATTAACAAAGCTACCTCAACCCCAAGCAGAATGAAGACATAAAATGTAACGAAAATAGGAGTAACAACACATGCAATAAGTTACCATTTGCTGTGGGACACAATCTTTCCTTCCCTTGTATTTTAGGGGTTATTAGTGCTACAGCCCTGACATCAAAGTGGTTTTTCCTCCCACTTCCAATTTCCTGCCATATTAAACTGCCAAGCACATCTGAGCTCCTCCCTCAACTGCTTCACCAATATGACAATAAACAGGCTTCAAATGGCCCCAGGTCTTTAGGGATGAGAAAGCCGGATGAAGAATCCTCTTGAGCTGAACTCTGGGGTTTTCACAGTAATCATTGCTGACAATTTTTATTTTTAAGTGTCACTACTGTATATGTGGGTATGCAGGTAAGAATATACATTTGTCAATGTAGAAATATGCAAACTCTTTTTTTTTTTTTAATTTATTTTTTATTACTCCACAGCATAAATCTGTGTTTAAATAGGAGACAGTGCCTATAGGCTACATGCACAAAGGAATCCGGGCACCTAGTCCCAACACTTAGGCTTCACTGAGATCCTGGAGCTGCTGCGCCTCTACCTGAGGCACAGCTGGACCCTCAACCTTTCTGGACCTGCCTCTCTTTCCTACTGGTGGCTTCTGGTGGCAGCTCACAGAGCACCCCTGCCAGCCACCTGCCTGCACCTATGTATTTGATTTCAACAAAGCATCCTGGGCTGCACGTATATGTAGCTGGAAGGTTTTCATACTTAACCCAGGTGCAGGCTCAATCCATTATGTTGATGGGAGTCAAGAAGGAAGTAATGTCCCTGCAGCAGCTACTCCGTAGCAATTAGTCATTAGCCACAGACAGCACCAGGTCTACCTTTCTCATGTTTCTCCTGCCCCCGCTTAGGCCCAAAATGCTTAGTATTACAAGGAAAACCCGTGTCCACAGCCAGGGTGTGACCCTGTGACACAGGCCACAGCCTGGCCAGACTGTCCTGCTGCTGTCACAGCTGAGCCCAGGTCACTCACCTCCTAATATCACTGACCTCGTGGCTGGCTGGCTCCTTGCCTCATGGTCTTTCCTACCACAAGGGGAAAAACAAAACAAAAACCAAACAAATGAACAACAACAACAAAAAAAACCACAAAAGAAAAAAACCTGAGACCTGGGTGAAGCACCTCTGTTTCAGGGAGTGTTCATGTCTGAGAACTGAGCTAAAACCCATCTGAGTAACTGCTGTAGGGACCTCAGCCCTCCTGACCAGCTGGGACAAATGAACCTGGACCAGCCTGTGGGCTTCAAAGAGTCCCACGTTGGGGTGCCCTGTAAATCCCACCTTTCCCATTTTTCCCCTCCTTACCCTAACACATTCCCTAGCTATGGGATGTGAGGCTATGAATTTCATTAGATGACAGATCACTTAAAGCATGGGTGTTCTGACAGTAACATAACCCTGGGTATCGTTACCAGGAAAGTGTAACCCAAATTTACTTTTACAAGTGACACACACCTTGTAGAGTTAACATGAACCACCTGTATGGAAACAGCTTGGGTCCAAAGCACAGATACATCTTGCTTAGTCATAAAAACATTGGTGTTTTGTTTTTTTTTTTTAACAATACTGTAACTTAATAATTTACAAGCTGAAACTGATCACCCAGTAGTTGAAATACGTCACAGAGAGTTACAGTTATCACTAGGACTTCACAGCAAATAAAACTTGTAACTAAACATGCACAGATCATTATATATACAGTGATAAAAAAATAACGATGTACATTTTCTTGTAAGAAGAAATTAAGTAAATTCTTTGTGCATTTCAGGATTGAAACACCTAACCTATATAAAATTACTTTAAAATATGAAGTAAATATTTAACCCAAAACTTGAGAAATCTTTTGTAATCTGCAATATAGCCTTCTCATTTCAGTTTTTCTTTCTCTGACACAGAACTTCGGAATTTTATCCTCTAAGATATTTACTAGTAATGTGCAGATATAAAAAAATACGTCCTTTGTGGCAAGCTTGAACATATATATATATATTTACAGACCTCCAGAACAAATTAGCATTAAAAAACACAGAAGTAGCAGATTGACATAGTGCTTTATTTAAGCTGTCTGTACGAAGGAAAATAATGTGCATCCCTATCATATACGTGTAAAAATACTAAGGATGTACAGTGTACAAAAACAGTTTCTTGTAGTTATTTCACATCCTTGTGGGTCATATACTTAAGGAAATAAACAGTTTAAGTATGACCAACAGTAATACGGTTCTTGGGTTCATAGTCGTGTCTGCTTAATATCCTTAACCATATGACTAGATCTTGCATGGATCTAATGAAAGAACTAGCAAGGTCAAGAAATGTCACAAACTCTAAAGCTACAGGGAGGTAATTCAATTACCAATTTAGAGGTTTTTATTTAAATAAATACTTTACATTTCATGCTTGCCTGTAATGCACTACCAGGAGCAAGATAAGGAAATTCTACTGTAGACAGTACAAACAGTAGCAGCAAAGTGTGTACATTGAGGTGTAATATATAGACCCTGCAGTTAGTAAGGAAAGACCTTACTTTTGTACTCTAGGAGAAGCACATGGCCCCTGCAAGAACAGTCAGCTTTAAGAAGCTGCAAGTAAAGATGGAAAAAAACTGTAAAACAATACTGGAATAAATGCAACAGGAATGTACTGGAAGATGGATTAGTGTGGAAAGCGAAGCTGTGTGCAAAACTGCCAAAATCCAAACAGAAATGACCTATTTCCTCCGAGATGGCTGCAGTACAAGAGGGCATACTGTACGTCATGGAAGTCAGTACAAGCTGGAGTCAAAGTCTGAAATGTACTGTGCTCGATAGGCTTGCCAAGGTAACCAGCCACCACCTCCTGTCTGAATCCAACCACAACTGCTAACAGCAAAAGAAGAGCTTCAAAAGTTTCTCTCGGCACCACTTGCCCCTTTGCCTTTCATCCGTTTCTAACACTGGTAAGAGAGAGAATCCCCCAGCCCTGGGCAGCACGAAGCAGCCACTGACCCTCTCTGTAGCATAAACTTGATCAACCACATTTTGGAAGGCAGACAATATAAAGCACAGCAGAGTCTTAAAAGGTTTTCAAATAATTCACTGATGGATATTTACTGCGATCCGCATTCTAACTAGCTATGTGATGGTGAGCTAACCACAGGGTTTCTTCCGCACGCCAGGAAGGGCTGGCCAGAGGCACGGCACCAGTTGGTCAAGAGCTAGAGGTGCCCTGTGTCACGAAACTTATTGCTATTACAAGCTCAAAACCTCGGGGAAAAAAAAGACAGGCATATAATATAGATTTAGAATCACCATAGTTTTAGTCTGTAAGTATGAGGCCTTTGCAGAGAACTACGTAATGCCCGTCTATTAAATACTCAGTTATTTCACTCACTCACTCACTCACTGTGTCAGCGGAGACACTTCTAAACTACTGGTGCAGAACAGACCTGCAATGCATTCGCTGTGCTCCTCTCTCTCCGTAGAGGGATAATCTCTACACGTGTTTAGTGTTACAAGGTGACAGAATGAGATCCTATGTAGTTAGAATATACATCATGATATATTTGTGACTGATTATCCATACTAAAGATAAAACACGACACATGAAAAATTGTCTGAATTAGTCTGCATCTTTAGCTGCCTTGCTAAAATGCCCATCTACCCCTTGACTGTCCCAGCACATGCACTGCCAGCAGTGGGCTTCATGCTCGGGCACTCAACTTGCCACATCAAGAGGCTAAGGCATCTGCGTAGGAACATCTCACCTTCCAGACTCATCTACTCACTCACACAACGCAACCAGGAACACTCTGCGATATCACAGTCTTTGTGGGAGCTAACAAGATCTGAACGCAGAGATACTTCGAATGATAATCCCATGGAGTCAGAGTTTCCCGAGGTCGTTAGCAAGAGCACATGCACGCTACCACTGCACTGCGTAATGTCCCGACTCCTAGCACCAAAGGGTTTATTATTAAGATTATCATTGCTGAAGATCAACGCTAAAGTTTATGCACACGTTCTGTTAGATACAGATCTTCGGAAATGGAAAGACGTTCTCCTCTCAGTTTCTTGTGATGTTTTGAATTCAGTCAATCGGGTACCACGGTTACACGTAACATGCTGGATTTCGGGACTCTTTTGGTTGAGGGCAAACCTTGCTTGAGAACGGCTGATCCCAGAAATTTACTATTTTAATTATTAAAATAAAGTGCTTTTCTTGTAATCACTGTGGTCTCGTTGTTCAAATGCAATTCCTTCATATAGAACAGAAATTTTCTATCGTGCTGCCAGGCTCTTACATTATGTTCATCCTCAGTGGAGCACAAGATGTAGCTTTTTTGTCTGTTTGTTTTTAACCCTTTAACCTTCAGCACACAAAGTTGGAATTCCTCACAGTATTTCATTCACAAAAATCTGATTCTAAGCAGTATGTACAATTTCAGAGCCTTGTTAAATTTTCCACATGGGAGAAAAGTGCATTATTCTCTTCCGCTTGTACAGTCCTTCCATATATTACAAAATTAACTGCTATAAGCCTGTTCTATCTAAGATGTAGCAGCATTTGCAAACATGACACATACAATCCTTATCTCTAAAAATAAATACTACCGCAGTAAAACAAAACAAAACAAAAAAAAAACCAAACAAAAATACCCCCACCAACTCCAAAAAAAACACCAACCAAAAAGAAAACAAACCCCCAAAGAATACTCAGAGTTAAACACCTGGATAAAAAGCTAATTCACAAACTCAAAATAAAACTGGTAAGGCAAACACCTGTTTACCTTGCGTGCACACATTTTGGTGAAAAGCAATACCATTATGCCTGCCTACATTCTTCAGCCATCAGAGGTGATGTATATCATGAAAGAAAAAGAAAAGCATGAGAAAGATGTTATCTGGTGCAAATTATAAGACCCCTTAAACAATTTCAACTGCTGCTTTTATGCCTTCATTTCTTGCATGTATAATGTTCGATTCTCCATGATTGCACATGAACCTGGAAGTTCTAAGTGGCAGGCTGGGTGAGCCCCAGCCCTTCTGCTTCTTCTGTAGTATCCAACAGTAATTAAAAAATAATATATATATATTTATATATATCAACAGTTTAAGTCCTTCTCTCAAACGCTTCCCAAACAAATTCCAGCCAGATGTTAATGACAGAGACCTGCTTCAAGTAATGATATGCCTAACAAAAACCTTGCATATGTACATCACCACCCCTATGTTTCCTTGTTCTAACCAGCACAAACAGATGCAAGAAAATGTTATAGACTGGTCTTTTTTAGACTAATTACAATTTTGATTCATCTTCTGGAAGAAGATAAGCTGGACCAACACGGTTTTTTGTTTAGCCTCCACTGTGAGGAGAAATAGATGACTGCTTGTGCACAAAGTGTACAACGCTGAAGTCGAGCCATCTACCTCCAAAGAAACTGTTAGTAACTTCTTGACGTTGCTATTACACTGAGACTGTGGGCAGCAGCAACAGCAGGAGAGCGTAGTAGAGAAAATCTCCTATTTCATGCAAAACCAAAATGGACTTTAGGTAGGTTTGGGAAAGAAACTCGTTCAATTTGGAATGGTCTCTGAAAGTGCCCCTGCTATCTTAAATAGCATCTAGTACTGGTGGTGATGTTCAGGGATCGTTTTCAGTGATAAACCTAAGATGACAGTGAAGCAGCAGAACAAAAAAGTTATTCTCGTCCACTTGCAGAGTAGGAAAACTGAGGGAAATGCGGCCGCCTCTCATTGTCCATGCAGTCCATACCATCCTCGTCATCTGTAGTAAGGGAGAAGTTCAAAATGTCATTCTATTTGCAACAAAAATTTATTATTCAACTGATATGCAGTACATCTTTTGGGATTCAATGCTGAAGTTGAAGGCTCAAGTGTAAGAAAGACTCTTTTATACATAGAATAATGGTCTCTCAAAGGACACCCCTTCAGTAAGTCACCATTTATTTCAGGGTGGGTGGGT
>VXBJ01005782.1:136235-197371 GCA_013400055.1 Nycticryphes semicollaris
GTGGGTTGGATGGTTGGTTTGTTTTATTATGACCATCACCTGAGAACTTCAATCATTACTCCCCCTTCTAGGCTAATCAAAACATGCCAGCCCATCCAGCTCCTGGTAGCACAGAAGCTGACTAAAGTAGCCAGTTTTCATCGTTTCTTAAGCCGAGTTCAGGAAATTATAATCTTACTGTAGATATCTTTAAATATTCCTCCATTTCGAAGGGAGTTCAGAGGAAAAACAGCTACAAAATTAACAGTTCATGCAGGTTCTGTGTGTTTCAATTCTTACATCTTATTTTTTAGTAAACTATTTATTTTTACAGTATTGACTGGGATCAGAGGAAACATGGACTAAGCCAAATTCATAAATATTTTTATTTACATAATTCCTGCAGTGCCAATGGAAACCAGGCACCAGATGTTGCCTAACTCTAAGAATTTGGATCTACATTCTCACATGGATTTTTAAACACCGCTTACCCTTCTAGACTTCTATTGAAACTGTTATTCCAGTGATGTATTTATAGGCAACCTTTCAGAAGTATGCCTCTTTTATATCTTCAGATATTCTACGTATAAAAAGCAGAGTTCAAGCAGGTTTGTGCAATTGCTATCATTAGCTTGACTTCAACAGCCCCTCTCACAGTTCTGTAACTTAAATACAATCTCCCTTTTACACTGTCAATTTAAACTAAGTTAATGTACACAGCTTGTTTTGGTTTGCTACCAGTTTGATTACTGTAGATATAGTTTCAATACTCACTTAGCGTGATTTGTAAAACTTTGATATCTAAATAACTGACCTAAATATTACAAAAATTATTTCTGTAACTTTGAAAGATCTTTAGTTCAGCAGTAACTTTCTGATAAACAGCTACCAACCCTCCATCCCTAAAACAAATTTTAACCCCCTTTTGCATAACCTCATCAGACAGGTGATACCATATTGTAGATAACACAATTACTTAAAGAAAGTATTAAAGAAATAATTTAAAAAATTATTTTTAAAGAAAAATAATTAAAAATCAACACCTTCCTTTTTTTTATTCTTATCATGGGGGTGGGGTTGCAGCCCATGCTAAACTTTACGCGCTTCAGCAGCCAGACCATTACCAGAGCCTTTAGGCAGGCAGATCGTTTCCCTGCGTTGCTACTGATCACCTGCTCTGAATTCAGTAGATTCAAAGCTGAAGTCTTGGCAGCATCCACACATTTTGTATTGCTTCAACCTTTGATGGGTAAATAGCCATTGTCATTGCATATCTGAAGTTTAAAGAGGTCAGGACTTTATGATATTGAATTAAGCTCCAAGTTAATATAAAAAAACCCAACCCAAAACCTTAATTTGAAAGGAAATACATTCAAGAATTCAGCAGTCAGATTTTTAACTGCTCTGGCTTGGTTAAGCTCTAGCTCGGCCAATCAGGTCATGATTCTTGTATGTGTGGCAGAAGATGACAAAAATACAAACTGCAGTAAAACTACATTCACTCCAACAAAGAAACTCTGTGCAAACCCAGCGCAGCAGTTATATCCATATTAATAATTTCTCTAAGAGCTCCGCTGAAACACTGGACTTGATAGGAAATTTCATTTTCAAGTAATTTATATCTACACAAGAGACATCCACTTGTCTCTGGCAGCTCTTTTTAAAATTTCTTTTGGTCTTCAAAGTATTTTAAAATACGCCTAACTCACTAAATCGATACAACACACTGAAGTCACTAGCAGCGTCCATGGGCTTAAAGCAGGGTCCATACTCCCAGTACTTCACTGAACTGGGACCTTAACTCCCAACCAGCAAACACTAGAAGCTGCTGTTTTCACTTATTTAAAACAAACAACAAAACAAAACAAAAAACCCACACAAAGCAGAGTGATCTAAATATTCTAAGATTTGTAATTACTCCTTCTTTAAAAGAACACTGTGAATTGACAGTTAATCTTACACACTTCCGTATGAAGACTTTTACTAGTAGCAGTGAGAATAGTTTTTTTCATTCAAAGTGAAAAAACCTTACACAGTACTTTATTTTAAACTGATTATTTTTAAGTTATGCTTATGCATAATTTATGACTTACATTTTTCAGGCGGCGTTATTGTAATAGTCTGAGCTGTAAATTCTTCATCAAAATACCTGGTGTCTGTCTCGGATGTCACTTGAGGTTTAAAAGGAGGTACAAGCTGAAAGGGACCAAGAAACAAAATGAAATTACTGTACCTCAAACCAGCAAAACTACTGCCAGGTAAAAAATAAGGGTTTTTTCCCTACACCCCCGATCAAGCCTCCCAGCAGGTCTGTGGAAAGGCAGCTGAGTCAGTAAGAGACAGAAGTCATTAGAGTCAATCCTAAAAATACTACTTCAGAATCTAGCTAATAACCCAGTACAGCTCACCTCTAAGTATCACTCTCACATGACTTGCAGATAAATTGAGCTGCATACAGATAGTTACCTAGAAAGTCTTTAGGCCATTCTAATTACCCACAGAGATGTCAGGCAAGGGCACCTCTCGGTATTTCACTGCAACTGGGTGGTATAAAGAGCTAAGGCAAAAAAGACTACACAGATAACACAGTAAACATGATGCACCTTTTTTGTTTTTTTTTTGTTTGTTTGTTTGGTTGGTTGGTTTTTTTGGTTTTTTAGGGCTTAGGCCTATATCCAAACTTACCTGTAGAAGAAATTATATGAAAATAAATTTTATGTGAAAAAAAGGCCAGTTCATGCTTAAGTGAGTTGCTGGATCTAAATCCTGCCTACTACTTTCACAGTACGGTGCAGCATTTCCCAGCAATCTCTAATACTTGCTCACAGGCAGGACTTCCTTGTCCCTCTTTTGAACCAGCCTTGCTATCCACCTTCTCCAGAACAACAGCTGACTGGCCAAAGACTTTAACTGGAAGGCATATGTAGTATGGAATATAGCACTGCATGGTGCCAGTCCAAGATGATACAGCAGTGCAGCATGTATGATATTGCCGAGCGGGGGGAAAGGGGATGCAGAAGA
The DNA here is from genome assembly GCA_013400055.1 of Nycticryphes semicollaris. Classification (NCBI taxonomy): domain Eukaryota; kingdom Metazoa; phylum Chordata; class Aves; order Charadriiformes; family Rostratulidae; genus Nycticryphes; species Nycticryphes semicollaris. The sequence continues at coordinate 139,236 of VXBJ01005782.1, forward strand.
CAACAGGGATTGTTTTGTAACAGCTCTTTGGTGTTCTCTTTCTCACAGGCAATTTAAAATGCACATTGCCTTGGTTTGAGGTAAAACAGAACCAATTTTCTGTTCAGTAGTTTTACCTTTTTAGTTGGACCTCTTCTAACTAATTAAACTCTGAAATTAACAGCATACTGTTCAGAAACTGTTCACTCTCACAGTGATAAGACCTGATGATACCAAGGAATGGTATGCAGAGAGGCCCCTGCTTTTACTTATTGCTATAGCAACCAAGGTCAGGTAATTTCGTTATTTGCCCCGTTGGAGGGTTGGAAGTGGAAAAGCGTCAAGGGGTCACACCTGCAGGGAGGAGTGGACAGGACAGGTGACCCAAAATTGACCAACTGGGGTATTCTATCCCATCCGCACCATGCTTAGTATAAAAGCTGAGNAGAGTTTATCAATCTTCCTTTCTAGGAAAAGTTAAATTATGGCTGACTGAGATCAGAGCTTGTGTGTGGCTTACACCAGTTTCATGTTTCTCTCTCCTCAACTCCAGAACACCAAACAATTAAGTTGTTAATTTACCCCACAGGAGAGGAAGCAGAACTGCTGTTAAACTCCCTCCCCTCACTGAGTTCAATGCATTAATCCTTTTAAATGACACTTCCATAGTGCTCAGCAACTGAAGTAAACATTAGATAAATTCAGTATGAGAAAAAATCCACTAGATAACAGGTTATTATAATAATTTGACTACTTTCCCGATTGGGATTATTTTTCCAGATCAGAAACAGCAGATGCCATTTCACAAGAATTAAAAATTTTCATATGAAAATACAAGTTTAGAAAAAACTTTCTTGTTTCTCAAGTCAAGGACAAGAAACAATGTCTTTCCAATGGCACAATACACATCTCCTGTAGAACAAACAACTCTTGCTAGGAAGTAAATAAAGACCTTTCTTGCTGTAAATATTATGTGAAGAGAAGGAAAAACACTCACTATGCAGACTTGCTGAACTGTGATTTAGGTCAAAGTACTTAATGAAAAACAAAAGGAAGGTCAGGGTAAGATGACAATATATAGCAATATATGGATCTGCAATTGGAGAGGAAAAAGATAATGCAATAGATGACAAGTTTCTTCCTCAAAAACTTACCTGTTTGCCTAGGTGGGTTTTTTCCTCTTTTTTTTTATTTTCCTTTTTTTGTCACATAATCACAGAATTGTCAGAGTTGGAAGGGACCTCTAGAGATCATCTAGTCCAAATCCTCTGCTAAAGCACGATTGCCTACAGCACATTACTCAGGACTGCATCCAAGCAGGTCTTGAAGGTCTTGAGGGAAGGGGACTCCACAACCCCCCTGGGCAGCCTGTTCCAGTGCTCTGTCACCCTCACCAGAAAGAAATTTTTCCTCATATTTGAACAAAACTTCCTATGTTCCAGCTTGTGCCCATTGCCCCTCATCCTGTCACTTGCAATCACTGAAAAGAGTCCAGCTCCATCCTCCTTCAACCCACCCTTCAGATACTTATAAGCATTAATATGGTCTCCCCTCAGCCTTCTCTACTCCAGGCTAAAGAGTCCCAGCTCTCTCAGCCTTTCCTCCTCAGGGAGATGCTCCAATCCCTCCATCATCTCTGTTGCCCTAGGCTGGACTCTCTCCAGTAGTTTCCCTGTCTCTCTTGAACTGGGGAGCCCAGAACTGGATGCAGTATTCCAGTTGTGGCCTCAGCAGTGCAGTGCAGTAGGGAAGAATGACCTCCCTCGACCTACTGGCCACACTCTTCCCTATGCAGCCTAGAAATCCATTGGCCCTCTTCAGCAAGGGCACATTGCTGGCTCATGGATAGTTTCGTATCTACCAGGACCCCCAGATCCTTCTCCTCCTTCTCCCTTAATCTATATCAGTGCCTGGAATTCTTCTTCCCCAGGAAGAATTTAACCACCAAAATGAACAGGCCCCACTACAACTTTAGGTCACTCCCTTGTTCTCCCCATCTATCTGAAACAGTAATGTTTAGGAAAATGCTTTGAAAACTTTCTTTTCGAAAAGGAAGCACAGTACAAAATGACTCCTAAGGACAAATAATTGCAATAATAATTTCAATCAGGTATGAAAAGCACCATTAAAGCACAGTTCATGAGTCACAGGTGATGGGAGAGAGTTGGTGCTCAATGTGATGCTCAGTAGATAGGCTTAATAGAAAGCTGTTTATCAAGACCATCCAGTAAGTCATCTGACAGAACTTTCAGTTATGGTAGAAGTTTAGCTGACTTGGGGGAGTTAAGTAAGTAAAACACATCAAACTCCAGGCTGTAATCAGAAGGGAAGAATCCGATGCAAATTCATGTCACTGATGTTTTCAGATTCATCCTGAGTACCTTTCATATCCTGGACATTAAAAGCAGTCAGAAACTTCAAGGACTGCAAAAACAAACCATGCAGTCATGTGGCACTCTGCAATGGCTTAGGTTTCTATTAATACAAGTTATATGTTCACATACACCAAGAACTCCGAGAGCCTATGGGAAAGGGTAAATGGCAGCTCAAATGAAAATGCACAGATACAACTCAACAGGGAGTGGGGCAGGAAGGTTCCTTAATTCTTTCCATACACTTTACCTCCTTCCCTCACAGCACTATTTCCACCAGCATGGCCGTGAGGATGGACAGAACTGAGGATGCTCCTTTTGACCTGCTCTACTCCACTCACACCAAAACAACTTTGGCTACAGAGTTTTGTGGACATCCCACTCCAGACTTCAGATTTGGCATAACAGACACATCATCTCACCCCAAATAAATGATTTCTCTGACCTTCATATAATTGTTGGGATACTTGCCAGACACACCTGCAATTTTAACAACAGAATCTCTAAAATAATTTATTGGTTCCTGTAGAATTCTTGTCAAGAAATGAGGAGCCGGCTCAGAGAGCTCAGGCATCACCTCCAGAAGAAAGTGAGAAAAATGCAGTAAGAAATCCTTTCCTAACATCCTTTCAGACAAAGCAGGAGCACAGAGTATGGTCTAAATGATGTGCACAAGTGTACGCAGAGCGATGTAGTGTGTTGACACCCCATTCAGAAGACTGTAGACAGAAGCATGCAAGACAGATTTTGTAAGGCATGTCACTAACATGCCAGGCCATGCCTCAGAAACTTGGCAATCATCTTTCTGGAGGAGTGCCACCTTTGTTCATTAATGGTCAGATTTTATTTAAAAACAGAAAGTAAAATCACCACAAATTTCAGCTTTTACAAAATCATTGGAAAGACAAATCAGGTGCAACTGCTGCAGAGACAACCGCTTAGATTAACAGAGCCTGAAGAACAACTCAGAAGCTTTGCCATACATCCCAAGAGAGACTGAAGCTAAGGCTCAATGACAAAGAACAAAACACCCAATGTTAATTACAGCTCTGACAATCGCAACATGAGGAAGCAGCTTTACACCCAGCAGCATTTTGAGTTTGGTGCTACAAGGAAATGGTATCCAGCTGCTATCGCCACAGCTTTTCCCCACTTCTGACCTGAGAAGTCAGAAAGTCCAGGAGTAACGTGAGCACCGCAAGGCACACCCAGTACCTGCATCCAAAAGAGTAAGATGAGCTTTTGTTTAAGCACAGGCCTTGTCAGTCTGTGTGAGAATTGCACTGCTTGGTCCCAGCTGCCAAACTTTAGTTCGAGACGACTTTTCTCCTCTAGCGGTCTGTGCAAATTCAGGCAGAGCCCACTCAAACCAGCCAGGAGACTACACCTGCTTCCCCTGATAATTTACTCTAAGGACTACAAATACAGGTTTTCTGTATTCATGCGTTACACACATACACAAACACACATGTATGTGAGCATACAAACAAAGAAATAAAAAGTCTAAACTCAGTGTGATTTAACTGACCAAAAGAGCTGATGTTCAAGACAAAAATCCAATTTCACACCCATCTGTCAAGCTCAATTTCCAAGGCTTGGTGTTAGAAATGACAGCAGAAGCAATATAAAATTCTTAGTGTCTTTATTAGCTCCAGTGAATGGTGTTTCTATTTGGCATCCATTGAGAGCAGTGTGTGAGAAACACCACTGTTTTTCTACAGTTGGGGACCTGGGAAACTTGCCACCCATCTCTCAGGGGAAAGAGAGGGGCAGGTACAGTACCTGACTGTTACAGTTGCACAAAGATGAACAGACAGGCTTTGTCCTGCACCTTGAGCTTTCTCATGCCTACTGAACAACTACATAAATACTTCAGTATGAGAGAAAATATATGAAGTTATTGCTCAAAGACAATCTGACAGGAATTGTTTGTCTTGGTGTTGTATACGAAGTGGCTGAACCTACCTGAAAGTAATTGCAATGCATTCCATCTGCCAAATGAGTAATATGACACTTAAGAACATCAGATTGATCTTCCTTTTTCTTTTAAAGAGAATTTTCCTTCCAATGAATTAGAAATTAACACAACCGTAAGAATCTCATCTACCAACTGACTGCAGACGAATACTATTCCTAAAATGAAATCTGAAAGGAGGTGCAGCTATACATTACCTCCATTAATTATTCATTTAAATAAACTAGATAACTAGCTTATACCCAAGCACCCTCATCTTTATATGATTGTATTTATACATATATATACATATATATAATTTATATGAAACACTCTTTATGTATCATGTAAGTGATACAGAGTGAGCATTGTTGTTCAATTTCAGGTTTTATCCATATGGAATAATCATTTGAATCTTACTTCTGGTTCAACTTCAGCATGACATTCCAAATTGTCCAATTAAGACAAAAAAACATCACTTGTCACATCCCAACAAGTATGCCTCTTCTTTACTAATAAATTACCATTTATGAGATTAACTCTGCTTTTCTCAAAGCTGTGTGTATTTTCAAAATACCAAAACAGATATTTCAATAATGCCTTGCATTAACATCGTATGCTGTATTTCAACAGTTTCCATGCATTTTATTATTCAAGTCTTACAAATATCAGAAACTACGTCAGCTTGTTACAGTTCTTTCTGAAATGAAACTTAATTAAGTATTGGTAATTAAGCATTCATGATCTGATGTCCAGAAATCAAACTTTCATCTACTTTAAACCAAAACTGCAAAGTAGTTATTTTGAAGAATGAAACGAGAGAGATTGGGCAAAACTGGGTGGTTATTTTGATAGTCACATGCGTTGCATAAATAAGCAGGAGTGCCAAATCTGATCCTTGCCATTTTTAATTCTGTTTTTTAAATACTCCATTTTGGTTATTATACTGTGAGAAGAGAGTGGGGTCACATCCCTGAAATACTCCTCTGTATTTCATCATGTGCGTGCTCAGCTGGAAGTGCTGAAAACATGTCACATTTCACAAAGAGACTTCCAAACCAAAAAAAAAATAGTATTTGTATTAACAATCTAGCTAACTTAATGACATTCCAAATAAACAATCTATTTTCACATAAACTGAAATTAACTTACAAAATAACACAATAAAAAGGATACTAGCAAAGCTTGTCTCAAATGTTGATGGCTTTCTGATGTGTTCTGATAGCTTTTCTTAATATGTGTTCCCTTATTTATATGTCTTCTAAGCTCCCTTCAAAGTAAATGCTTGGTGACCCTAAAAATCACACAGAGATACTAACAACACAAACCCTGAGTTCAGTCTTTCAACATTAGATCCTTAACAATATTTTAATAAAAAATACTTACTTTCCTTTCCTAGCAATATTTTCTGTCCTTTTTCTGTTACTAGCTCAGTTACCAAAGGAAACAGGAGCTGATGAGCTAACACACTCTGTAAGCCTGTACGTCCTTCCCTAACAAATTCCAAACAGCTGGGCAAAAGCACCAAAATGGAGAAAAGACTAGGCACATACACTTCCCACAGAGTTTTTGAAAGTAGTTTACTGAATAGAAGAGACGCATCTCTGTCCACCCACCTCAAATTGAGTTTCCACTGAAGGAAAGACAGTAATTTGAGTTGAGCTTCAAGTCAGTAAACATTCGTGTAGGGACTGATCCATCCCCATACCCATCCCAGAAGCCGGCAGCCTGCTGCCCAGCCTGGAAAATTTCCCATGGACCCTGCTAGGACCCTGCATGTGCTGTTTCTAGGCAGGGGAAGGAGGAAGAGCTGCAATTTCAGTGTGGTGGAAGGACGCACAGTACAAATCCACAGGAAGGAAGGCTTCAGCAGGGGGTTTTGCCCCTGGACAAACTCTTTTTTCGAGTGATACAATGCTGATACGATGGCCAGAGAGAAATCACAACCCCCAGAACTACAGCATCCAGAATCAGACAGAATCAGACTAGACTCCCTTATGTGTATTTTCCTCCCTGTAAATTCAAGCAGCTGGGGGAAGGGTGGTAATCAACCATGAGGTATGACCATATAATTTAAAGTACCATTGGAAACACAATGAAAAGATTAGACTGCTTAGCAGTTTTCTGATCTTTTTACTACTTTGCATGGCAAGAACACAAAAGCAAGTAACGAAGGTCATTTCTACAGGCTTTGTTGTACTGCAGATAATTGTACAAAAATAGTACTACTCAAATAGCAACAGCCTAAAACCAGATGCTGGTATTTTCTTGTTTCCCTCCTGCCCTTTGCCTTAAAATATGATACATATGCATTTAAGATTATAGTTATATTGCAGATATTGCCAGACCTGAACCCAAATCCCGTGACTGAAGCTCATGGGATTTCATCATCTGCTGTTGTGTCTAAAGTAAAGCAAAGGTAGTCACAGCTGAAGGGTGAGGAACAGCTTCTCGAGTCTGTCAGACTTCATGCTGAAAGTCACTGCCTCCAGCTGTTGCTGCAGGCCACCACGCTTGCAAAGTCAGACACCCCAGCTTTAATCATCACTGCCCCTTGCCCCTGCTCACTTCCCAGTAGCACTCCCTAATCTGCTTCAGGAACGATCAGAGGTGTTATCAGAAATCAGAAGGAGATATATGTATCTCAGCTCAAATTCCCGTACAGCTTTTCTTCTTTCATCCGTATTACGTGCAGGAGGAAACCTAGGCTTCACTAAAAGGTCTGGCTCTCTTTTGACAAGAAGCTACCCGAGTGCTTCAAGCTGCAAGCCTGAAAATGTACCCAAATTCCTACCTTTAAATTAATGCCCATGTGTTTTTTGTTTGGTGAAAGACCTTAGCTAGAACATGTGAAAACTTCAGAATATTTCTGCAACCCAAATAAAAATATGCTAAAACAATTCTTAAATGAGTAACAGAGAAATTTCAAAAAACTTCCTGATTCTAGCTAAAAATAAAACAAATATTTTATTTAGAAGTATATGGGGCTTTTGAAGTCTTCAGAGTTTGCCAAACTATTCAATTTCTCATACACAGGCACATAGATGAAAACTAATCAAGGCTGAGATGATCACAGGAAGAACCTGGCAATAGCTGCTCTCTTTCATATGCCCTCATGGTTTTTCTGCCAAAAATAAACACATCTGATCACAAATGCTAACTATTATACATTTTTCATCAAAAGGCAACGACCTTCTCTGCTCCAGTGTGCCATACAACATTTTATTACCATTGTGTAGTACCAAATTAGTTTAACTAGTTAGCAGTATCAGAGAGCTAATAATCCCATTTGACCATTGGGATCCATTGTCCTGACAGAGCTACTGCTTGTTCCATAAATACTTCAAGTTTGCAGATAAATAATTCTGTCTCTGTAAAGTGATAACCTAGTTAGTACAGAGATATACCTCATCTCTAGTAAAAACGATAGAACTAGTGGCACAGGAGCATAGTGTGCACATGTACAAAACTATATCCCAGCAACTTGGAATACACGCCTTTTTTTTGGTTTCCATTACTCTGACTGTGAACTTTAGTACTTTCATTGCTAACAGAAACACACTCCTGAAATGCAGCCAGAAAATTACAGTTTCATGGTGCATAAACCTCAGGCAAGAATACTGTGAAATATTTTTACTATGCAAATAATTATATCAACTATCAATTTCATCAAATGACCCTACTGCTGAAGACTGTACTACTAATAATAAACAGCAACAGAAGCGAGCATGGAATAAATCTATTTGAAAATCAAATTTGTTTGATACATTCCTCCTGAGTTACTTTAGAATACCAAAACCTCAAAAATATTCATATAAGCTTTTTAATAAACATACACAGTGAAAGTTCATTAACCTTATTATTATGTTTGAAGTTTATATTTTCAAGCACAGTCTATGCTCTGCATACTTCCAAACTGGTAAGACTGTGTGTGCAGAAGGAACAACTGGATATTTCAACCAACCCAAAAAATGTCTGTGTAATAGGAACAAAACTATTTTTAATTAAACAGAAAAATATACTGTCAGAAGTAATTTTCATGAGTTATTTTGTGTGCCAGTACTGCACAGAGTAATTCCTGTGATCCTAGAAGTTAACTTTTCAACAGAGGAAATTGAACTTAATTTTTTATTGACAAATTTAGTTTCTCAAAGTGACACCAGACAGAGTAAACAATGAATGACTACAATTTCTACAGTCACAATACTCCAATAAGCCATATCCACTTCACTGAGCAAAAAGGCAAAATACCCGCATTTTTATATTTTAAAAATATATATTTATACCTGTAAAATACCTCTTGTTATTTTAATAGCTCAGAATAAGACCTTGACTGAAAGACATTTGCCATGTTGATTTGTAGACACTAAGCACATGCTGAAAAATTAAGTGGTTTTGTATTTTCTTAACTAAATATGATGTTGAACACAGTGTAGAATTGAGAGCTCTATTTCTAATGTAAAATAATTAAGCAATCTTTTTCAACAGATCAAGAGTAATATAACAGCTTTTTTTTCTCTCCCACTCCTACCACATTGCAATCCAATCAGTTTTAGTGGTTTTTTTAAGCTCCAGAAAGGTCCTCAACTTGTATTTTTAGATTTTATCCTCAAAGTGCTTCTCTACCATGTCCTTACATAACCAGCCACAGGTTGAGCTCATAAAGTAACCCGATTAATATACTTGCTCTGGTTATTTATTTTAGAGTTTCTTGAAACCTCATGATACTGCCGGGGAAAAATCACACATGTTTTAAGTGACTTCAGAGTACCATATTTTGTATCATCATATACAGGCTCTTATTTCAATTCCGGTATTTGTCAGAGAAGTACCACACCAACAACCACACATTTTTAAAATTCCAATTCAACAACTGAAAAAACAGTTTGTATCATTGACATTGTAGCATAAACATATTCTGCTCGCTCGTATGTCTTCCATTTTCCTTTTATTTGAACAAAGCAAAAAAAGAGGAAAAAATCTATCTTTTAAAATTACGCAGCTCAACTGGCAGATTAAGAATGTAAAACAGTTGGGGGGAAAAAAAAGACTTTATCAAAATAGAAGAGGTTTATAGAAACAAGTAAATTCTTACACACGTACTGAGATAAAATCAGCTTCTGTATATAAAACAACTAAAGTCAAATTGAGTTTCACTACTGAGTAAGATAATTTCACTTTCTAAAATCATCCCAAAAGTGTTGATCATTACAGGGACAGGACTAGGTTTAGAGAAAACTGTTCCAATTGAATTCCCAGTACTCACAAGCTGTTTTGGCTCAGTGTTTTAATGTTATTTTAATTTTCTTATATATCTCTTTAAAAATAAGTTTGAAAAGATTTCTACTTAAACAATCAGAAAGTAGATTTTTGCTATGAGTCACTTGCAATCACTTCATTTTTCTATTTCCATAAAACAACTTGTCAATAAAAGGAAGAAATCAGAAGACAATTCAGGATAAACTTCCATTACATTTTCGCACACTATCTTGAGTCGTACACCTACTTTTCTCTTGAAGGCCCAGGAAGAAAAAAAGGAAAGGAAAATAGTTGGACCTTAACAAAATAAAAGAAAAATGTTTGCTGAGTTTGCTTGGTTTGCAAAATTTATTTTTGGTCCACTAATTATTACTGAAAACCAAAAGATAAAGTACACCTAGTTCAGAATAATTACTCATTTGTACTAACAAAAAAAAAAGTTGCAAAGAAAAACATTACTAATTTCAGAGAGCAGCAGTCCTATCTATGAATATCAGTTGAAACCACCCTGCAGATGCCAGATTGTTCAATGTCATATAAAGACATACCTTTTTATCATATACATCTTGCCAATTTACTCCAGCAAAGAAACTATGACGCATGATTTCTTTTGCATCATCTGGGCCTCCACCAAGCCTAAAGAGAGTTGGAGAAAAAAATCATAGTAAACAAGTGTTACTCTTTTGAAAGGGAGATTAAGTTATTGTAATGGTTAAAAAAGCAACCATTTGGTTTTGACTACCTGGGAACAATTCTCACATGTTTAATATGTAATTGTCACCTTCCTAGTATGAAATCAGGTGATCTCAAAAGAAAATGTGATAGTAGAAGTATCCATGCTACACTCTATTCTATTTAATTACTTAACTATGGTGTTCATTAATGTCCATGATGAGCTTCTTCAATAATTCATTCATTTTAAAAACATACTTAAGTTTAGTTTTCTTGAAAGACCACCTAACATTCTGGCACTAATAAAACCCAAAACCAACCCAACAATGCTGACATAAAATTTTGCCAAGGCACTGAATCAGTAATGACTCACACATCATTTTTATACAGTGTTAACTGCTGTTGCATCTGGGTGCTGTAACAATTAACCAATTACCATAAAATAGTCTCAATCTGAGTCAATTAGTATAAATTAATAAATTGTAGGCCTGCTGAGAAGGTTATTTAAAGGCCATTGTAAATAACCACACTATTCACTGTAGCCCATAGCTTGCCAAAGCCAGACTCTGGCAAATCACCTTAGGAAGCGAATTCCACCTACTTTGGGTGAACTTGCCCAAAGCGATTTGAGCTCATGGAAGTGGTCACCGCTGCCAAAAAAGGAGGGTCCCACCCCTGCCCATACCTCTCCCCTTTCACTTGCATCTATCGCATCATTCCCACTGATGACTGTGAGCTGAGTCAGCTCGCTATCCTGGAAGAAAACTAATCCTACAATGAGAAAATGAGAACGAACTTGCTATTTTCTATTGCATTAGCAAGTCAAAAATGACTCAACAAGTTTAGAGAGCTCCCTTGAGCTGCTGCTCGTGGTGGAGAAAGAACCACGTATCCAGTGAAGGGAATCTCTGCCCCTTTCAACAGCATGTGGACTTTCAGGACTGCCCAGGTCTCATCTAACTTTTTCCTGAGACTGGCTATCCTACTGGTCTAACAGAGCGAAGCTATAACAGAAAAAAACCTAATCTTAACTGAAGAAGCAGCCCATGCATGTTAAATATTGACAAGTGACACAGGCAGTTTGTGTTTCATTAAAAGGAACTGCTAAAGATATGAAGACAAATTTTAAAAGCAACCTCCTCAGTAAGATAAATTCCTCTTTAAAGCATTTATTGCAAAGAGCAGTAATTCTCACAACCAAATAATCTGTATCAATATTACCCTGCTGCCAAATTACAAAAAAATAATCTGTATTCTGAACTACTACCTCAGTCTTGCAGTAACTGGGTGTAAAGTTATTCTCATTTCCAGGCTCTGTTCCTCTTTGTTTCTCAGCCACTCACTGTAAAATTCTCTACATCTCTGCAAAGCATCCTACTTAGTCTGCAGTCTCCAGACTTCTCTCAATATCTCTCCATCCAGCTGCTCAGAAAAAAGCTGAGTTGCAGTTAACCTCTGTGCTCCCACCCTACTTAGCATTAGCTAGCACCAGAACTTGAATATGAATAAGCTTGTAAATATAACACTACTGTCTGCAAAGGTTAATTATGAATAAGTATCTTTTAAGTTCTAAAGGTTAATATAGTTGATGGGTCAGATTGTCTGGAGGTTAAAATGCATTAGGAGTTGCTACAGGAAAAAATTTTTACTTTACTCTCCATGTATTTGGCTAGTTAGTCACAGTTTGCTCTCACTGTGCACAGTAAATTCAGTTAAACAGGCACTGCTGGGCAGCAGCAGAAAGGCTGACCGCTTGTGCTGTCCTGGCTGCTGCACTTGGCTGCATGAAGGCAAATCCCTCAGAGAGACGGGGCAATCAGTTCTGCCCTGAGTGCCAGGGAGCAATGCTTGCTACTGAAAATTTCTTGAGAACAATCTGAGGATGAAGGAGGAAAAGAGACAGATGGACAGAAGAACACCTGCACCCTGAACACATGCCAAGGGACTTGCAAGAACAACAGAGAAATTGGGAAAAAGAGGGATCATACAGACAAATCTCACTCTTTTGCAAAGACAGAGATTTGTTTTAGAACCACAGGGGACTGGACACTGCTGGACCAGTGCAGGCATCACTGGAAAATGGGTCTCCGAGGCAACTATCCCAGAGGGAAAAGCCCACCACAAAAGGGAACGGGCAGCAGCCAGGTGAAATTTCAAACCACTGTTTGAAATTTAAATTTCACTCAGAAGATATATTCTTTAACAAGTTCCTAGTTTACATGGTCTAATATGGGATTTATTTACATACTCTAATAAAATTTAGCTGTCTACTCATGTCTTCTGGCACACTTCTAAGAAAAAGTGCTGTAGTCAACATGAGACACACCCAACTTAGGGTTAAGTCATACTTAAAAAGTGTTATTTTCCATGTGTTTTTTCCCCTTTTGCCAGTTAAACTCGCTTCATATATCTATGATGTATTCAAAAAGTGTAAATCTGAGACAGTATGGCTGCAAATGGCTCTTTCCTATGACTGGCAGGTGCTTTAGACAGGAAGACTACGCACCACTTGCCTATTTTCACACTACCTAGCATAATTCTTTATTATGCCTATATAGTCAAGTAATTTCACTTACCGTTTATTTGGATCCTTTATCAGTAGGCCTGATAGTAATGATTTTGCATCTGCAGACAGAGTTCGAGGAAATTTTATGTCCTCCATTAGTATCAGCTCAAATAGTTTCTCATGATCTTGGTTGTAGAACGGTAATCTTCCACACATCATTTCATACATGACAACTCCTAATCCCCACCAGTCCACTGCACGACCATAGTCATTATCTTCCAACACCTAAGACAGAAAGCAAAACCAGAGCTATTTCAGACATGACCATTTCATTCTATGTGATGCACCTTCATATGAATGTGTTTTCAAGACTTTATTTTCACATTGTGCTACAAGGACTCCCAGAACCTGGCTCAATACATGCAACTGCATGACCCATGCACCTGAGCTCACTCAAATTCCAGGCATAATGAGGATTGTGCTGCTAAAAGCAAAATAAAAAAATCAAGAATGACCTGCTAAAAATTATCATGATTGCAATTTCCCCTTTCATATGTCCTCTACCATACCATTTATAGCATACACAGTTTTAGAAAGAAACACTTCGTCTACGGTCACTACTGCCTTGGTTAGCACTCTTGTGGGAGAACTGAAGCATCTCTTTGCTCAGTCACTCCCCTCTTCTTACCCTACCTATAAGAACAAAGCCTCACACTTGGAAACACTTTAACCTTACTAAGACAAGTTTCTCTTCTTTAAGATCTTTTTTTTTTTAATATTAAAAGTCCTCAGTGCATTTCTCCTGATAGTTTCATTACAGTCCATTAAATAGTCCAAAGAGCTGAACTGTGCTATTGCAAAGAAATATGACAAAGTTTACATGATATTACATTTACATGATATTATATGATCACAGAAATAAGACAGAGTTTATATAATCTGTTAACATAATGCCTCCAGTGTTGTGTACCTAAAAACAACCAGCTCCACAGCCCTTCCCACAGTAGCCCCAGAGAATTGGAATAAGGAATCTAAGCAGTGTCAAGCAGTCTTGACTTTAATACACCTTTGTATTAAATTGTAGAGTGGAGTCAACATAACAGCAGCATACACCCATAATGAAACCACAAGCAATAAGGAAACTGAAGGCTACTGAATATATACATACATAATTCCAATTTCTGTGATTTTCTAGAATATCATACCCTTTGATTCAAAAAAGATGCAACAGTTATAAGTTAATAAATGGTAATACAGAAGGCACTATAACTGTATGGGCCGAATAGCCAATATTTGCGGCAGAAAGATCTGTTCAAGAGGGAAAATCCTTATAACGAGAAATTACACTTAAACAATTAGAAAGGTAAAGAAATGCAACCGATAGAGTTGTATTTATAAACAATTAAATAACTCTTTATAAAGATTTGTTTCTGTATCATTAAAGGACAGATGCTGAAAGGCAGTACGTACAACTGACTTAAAAAAAAAAAAAAACAACAAACTAATCCACAGAAAAGAAAATACTTTTTACAACACACAGACACATGCACTCACCACCACAAAAAGCTCACGCAGATTCAAACTGTAAGCAGACACACAGGAATAGTCATTTAGATATAGAATAGTGAAAATCTAGTGATACATAGTAACGCAACCTCTAACAGACCAGAAATAACCTTTTTCCATCAGTACATTATCTTATGATTGTATAAGAAATGTAAGATGACTTCCAATTATTTCCTCTGAAGCAAGAGCAGACACAGCCCTCGCCCACCTGGGGACACTAAGTAGCCATGACCACATCATAGTACACATGCACTACCTTAGTCAGTCCTAACATGGGGTGTCGAGCTCGTTTACCTGCCTCTCCTTTTCTCCTCCAGTAAATCCAACCCTGCTCTGAAATATCTGGTAGATGCTATCAGCAGAAACAAAATGCAATCTAACCCAGTGTGGCAATTTTGACAATCTCACAGTAATTAATGCACCCATATTCCTAGTTTTCACTGTCCTTAAGGATTAGTAGTAGAAACATGATGAAAAGAAGTGTATTACAAATCTCTCTTGTGTATATAAGATTAAAAAATCATAAATATTAACACATTAACACATACTATTTACAACTGTGCCAAAACACACAGACTCGTTACATCATTGATATTTCCAAATAGAGGGTGAAATTTTGGAAAGTGTAAAACACAACAAATTTTTTGAATAAGTGCATATGACAAAACTAACTAAAATAACTCCTGCATTTTAAAATTAATTAAATGTTTTATGATTTTCAGCATATTGCAAGCTATTTGCTGAAAAACTGGATATGAAATCTGTGACACTTGTCTTTAAATCAATGTTTCTTCTGCTACAGAATAAAAGCATTAAATATTTTCTACTATATTTTTCTACTATATCCATTATTAATATTTCTCCTATTTGTACAGTTTGCTATTCTTCTCTTTTGAAGCTAGAAAAATATATAAAATTGCGAGGCGGTGGCAGATTCTTTTTACAAGTTGAGGTGTGGTTTGCATTCGTGATTTATAAAAGAAAGCAACGGGAAGATAAAACATATCATTTTCTGAACAAGGCAAATCACATGGCCAACAGCTAAAGCAAACTGTATCTGGGGCTTTACCTAATTTATGCAGGACTTTACCTAATAATAATAAAAAGTATGAGCAACCTTTTGCTGCATTCCCACAACAGCAACAAAACAGTGGTAGAAAGAAAGAGCCAAATGTGATTTTTAACCTCTTTTTACATAAAATCATAAAAAAACATAAAAGCTGGATTAACTGCCTCCCGAACCCGCATATCACCAGCCGGGTTCTCATCCCCAGCTGGCAAAACTGGCAACTCTTTATTTTTGTTTAAATACCTGGTTTACAGCCAGCCAGACAAGCAAGAGCATCAAAAGGCTTTCATTTAGGCGAAAGGAAAACAGCCTGAAAATAGTGTAAATAAAGCAAAATGCATCTCAACTTATTTTAATATAAATGTAATAAAATTGTGTATAAAAGCTTTCACAGTAAATACACACAATTATTTTCTTTAAGTAATTTCTACTCCTCATGGTGCTAAGAAACACCAGGATTTGTAGGCTGTGACACATCAATGGAAGTGCTGGAGTCCAGCAGCTCCTACGACCAAATCCATACAATTAGGGCAGGCATGAGAACATGTCTATACACACCGCCCTAGCATCACAGAATCCTTTCCAAACAATTCTTGGATTTGAGGGATTTGGTTTTAATTACACTGAACATAGGTCAAGAAAGCTTCAACTCCGTGCTAAAATGAACATGACACATAGCTGCAGGCTTTGTACCCATGAATAATTCAATCTTTTGCCTACTGCAAGGTGGATACCTGCTTTTAAAATGCCTCCTTTGGCTATGAGGGCTGATACTGCTGTTCCTCCAGGATTTGTAGAGTATCCTTGTATATGTGGGGTATCAGCCTAAGTACCTGGCCAGGCACCGACAGACACCGTGGAAAGTTTGATCTCTTGGACTTTGGACGCTGCCCTTAAAAGCTACCTCCTTGATGTCCAGCCAATTCTTCCCCCTTATAAGGGCCCACAAATCTGTCTTTAAATGAATACACTGTCCTAATAACTCAGTCCCTTCAAGGTCACAGCAGGAACGGCAGCCAAAGAACCCACTAAAACTATCGTAAAGGGCACAGGCTCAATGACCCTGGTACCCGTTTGAAAGTAATATATTCATATTTTCTAGGGGTATCACACAGAAGGATCATGTGGAACTCATAAGCTACAGAAAGAGCAGCTATGAAGTTATGCGTGTTCTTCCACAAAATTTGTTTAAATTGTCAGGTCATTCAGATATATGACTTTCCTTCCCTCATCTGCTTCACACACATAAGATGCCAAAATCCCAAGCCACCTCATCAAGATCTAGGCGAGGTTTTAGGCAATGAGAGTCCCAGCACAATATAACTTCAGTGCATGAATCGTATAAAATCACTCATCTCCATTTTACACCTCATATCACTGTATCCAAGTGACTTCCCAGTGCTGAGTAAGGCAGGAGATGGGCTGCCTGCAGTTCAGTCTGGATGATACCACAGATTATGGGAAATAAAACTCAAAAAATGACCATTATCTTTATTACTTGAGGGAATCTCACTGCCTTCATTTTTAGGGCTCTAATTCAACAGCTGGTTCTTTCAGAGGCAGCGTCAACCTAACTCACCACAACTTCCCTTACTTTGCCAAAACTATGCAACACACTACATCCAGAAAGTAGACCAGTACTCAGAATAAAAAGGGGAAAAAAACTTTCACCCTGAGTTATTTTTCACATGAATCAAGTTTTCTGACCTAAGCCACTCAATTGCCACATGGATAGCTTTAACAGTGCCAGTGAGAACACCACAGCAGGCAGCATCAGATGAGGCACAAAGAGATGGCTGTCAAACTCTGCCCCAACGTTACACCACAGAACTTACACTGACTCTGCCCGTTATTCCTGCACGCACAGGCAGCTGCAAAGCCATTGCTCACTTCAGGGGAAGATCAAGGATCTGATTCTCTTCCCAACCTGTATTTCTCTAAACACTCCAGCAATTGTCCTGGTTTCAGCTGGGACAGAGTTCATTTTCCTCCCAGTTGGTGCTGTGTTTTGGATTTAGTGTAAGAATAAGGTTGATAACACATCAGTTTAGTTGTTGCTAAGTGACATTTACATTAGTCAAGGACTTTTTCAGCTTCCCACAGCAGCTGAGAGGGAGCTTAAACCAGGACAGCAGCATAACAGGGCTCTAAAGTGGGCATAAACTCATTGCTGCACTGAAAACCAACAATTTTTTCAGGTGTTGATGCTCCTCTAAAACTTACACCTACACCTGCAATGTGAGGGCACAGCCTGGGTTTATATGGATGCTTTTAAAAAAAGCTGCAGAGGTGCTACTGAAGTTGTATTTTTCTGGTCTTAGATAAACATGCAAAAGGTTAAATAACACACACACTTTCTAACAAGCAAGAAACATTAGCCAGGTATCTGCTTCCAGGCACATGCAAGTAACTTTGGTGCTTTTATGGATGTTTTAGAGGCACTGGACAATGTTATAGTTTCAGCTAAGGGAAAGCTATTTATTTACCTTAAAACTTTCATTTGTTTTGTGGTCAAAGGGCAACCCAACCCTTTAAAATTTACAGAGATAGCAGAAAGAGCCAACTGGAATAAGGGAAAACAAAGTATTCTCTACTGACTCTACTGCCTCTGCATACTTCGGGGTTTCTGGAGAGTATTCTTGGCAATGATCAAGTATATGACAGGATGGTGTTTCATCCACACAGCAAAGACCATCAAGCCCTACGTACAAAATAAAAAATTCGGTTCACAGCCTGAACTTTGCCTTTGTGATGACTAAAGCAACACAAACACGCTGCAGTGCTGCTAAGATCACAGTAATTTAACTGTGTTAATTCATTTTGCTGACAAGTAGTTACAAATCAGAAAAAAATATTTCTTCTATTTGCATTTATTGACAAAACCCCTAATCTTCTAATAATATTCCCCACTGCTGAATAGTCCAGTGTCTTAGACTCCAAAATATTAATAAAAATCATTAGTACCACCAGAATTTTTCTCTTTCCTAGAAAACAAAATCCATTTAGAAGACTTGCTCCTCCTCTTTACCACTAGTAGTAGATTTTAATCTTCTGTTTTACTTGCCAATCTATTTCTAAGTGTCCTTTGCTTTGGGAACATCACTCCTTTAAGAGCCTAACATACAGTCAACAGAATTCGATGTCCACTTAATTTTTATGGTGAAAACCAGTGAAAAGATATGCTTCATTATATATGCTCTTTATTTCTTCAGTAGCTAGAGCCAAATATTTTCTGGACTGCAGTAGCTTGAGATACATCTGTGAACTCCTATTTATAAGGGCTTGGGCAGAGACTTAGGAAGCAGGCAATTAAATGAGTCAGCCAAAGAGAAGCTGATACAAACGCGTGCAATGCTTTTACAAGGTTGTGTGAAAAGAAATTCTTTTAGGAGGTTAGCCAGAAGTATAACAAGTGATCATACGTCTGTGACCACCTTAAGTCAATCACATTACTTCCCCTTGCCTTCAGTGAAACTTGGATTCTCTGATGCTTCACTAGCCACAGAATACTGCCCAAGGCGTGACTGCCTCTGACACCAACAGAGCTGAATGTAGAAAATAGCTTAATTTTGTTTTTACTGTATTTTCTTGAAACAAAACATTCCTGATGAGCAGTCTCTGGAAGATTTTGGTTACACAGCAGGAATTCAGACAACCAAGAAACGTACTTCCCACAGACCTCTAAATCGTAGTTAGTTGCTTAATGTCTGCACTCTGCAAACAGAAAAATTTAGCAATAACCTTGAGCATTAAAAGATTCAAATGCTTCTTTGTCAATCTTCTAAAATAGGGTTGACAGCAGTGAGTTTTAAAAAAACCAGTATCAAAATATCAGTTTTGTACTTTGTGCTGGATAACCCAGGCAAGTTATTGGAAAGGCAATTACATTTCTGACCAGTTATGGTTTCTCTTAATACATTAAGTATATACTTTCTGATAGGACATCACAAATAGCTTGTTGCTCAATCAATAAATTTGACAGAACAGATGGGAAAATATTTAAACATCTAAACAAACTGTCTGCACACCTATGTTGTGAAAGAAAACTGAGAACTTGGATACACCAATGCACTGTTAATTTAAGGGGAAAAAACTGTTTTCAATTAACCTTACAGTTCAGGTGGAGTGTACATTCTTTAAGCATTCCTGGTAACCCTTCGCACATTTTTATTGCTACAGTTGTTGGTCTGCTAACAAATATTCACCCACATACTATCCAACACAAGTTAAAAAGTGTTTTTCCTAGAACTTTTTATCGATTGGGGTAAAAACTGCAACAATGAGAAAGTTGATAATCTAACACTAATGAACACAGGTAATACACATTTCTTTATAGAAACAGACTTTTATCCAAATGTATGAAAATCTTTCCTGCAGAAAGGTATGTTTGCCAAGTACTATACAAATTTAGTTACTATGACTGTACTTTGGTATGAATATTGCAAGTATCAATAGAAAAAAAACACTTGAAGGCTCGTTGCTTTTATTATACAGAGCTGAAAAGACAAAATGGCAAGGTTATAGAAATCCTGAGAAATGAATGCCTGAGAATTAAGTCAATGAAGAAAGTTTTCTATTATTTTCTACTGCTCTAATTTTTGCAGGTAGTTCTGCTCCATTTTGTATCCATCTTGCATTGCTGTTTTATTTCTAGTCCTAATGCAGAGTGTCTTCCTAATATATTTTTATACTAGACCCTTCCTTTATTTTCGTTATGTAATCTTGAAAAAATATAGGAAACTAAATTTTTTTTCATTTGCTGGCACACACTCTGCTGCATCAGAAATGGTACATTCTGGTAGAACTGTGAATTAAGTGAAGCCTCCTAAAGAGCATGCAGTATTAATTAGTCTGTTTAACCTCCCTTACAAGGGACTCTGAATTCAATAGTATTTAAAAAACTAAAAAAGTTAGGCTACTGCACAAGAAAAAAGTATTCTAACAAAGGACTCTAAGAAGTCAATGGCAGCCCTGGCAATCAAGAAAACAAGCAAAACCTCCAATTCCCCTCAAAAACCCCAACCTAAACCCACTAAACTGAAATAACTCTGTTCTAGAATTAGCAGACACCTTTAATAGAAAGTGGAAAGTAAAAGCAAAAGATTATTTCACTCTATGGAAAGATGGCACTTGTCTCTCATAACTCTACCAGCTCGGAGCTGTTGAAAGGAAAACTGCAGACCTGTTCATATCTGTATTAATTATCACTGCAGTAGCAGTGGTCTCCATAACGTGCGCTGCCATAAGATCCAAGATGTGTAAGAAGTAATAAATAATGATAGTACTGGGATATTTCTTTCTGGTTGTTAATTCTGCCTGAAATTATTTTGAATTTTTACCAATGTTCAACAGCATTTGTTCAGCTTTTGTTTACACTTCATTACTCTTGGAAAAACTAAAGACTTTTGCTGAGATGGAAATAATGTTTGCATTGATTAAATGAAAATTAATGGGAAAAAAAGCTTCAAGCGTGTTATCGAAACAGTCTTTGTAAGAATTGTCATTCTTATTTGTCTTACACAAAAACGTGGGTTTTATTAGAAAACCACTCCCTGCTTTAACGTTCTGGTTTGAATACAACAGTTTATTTAGGGGCAGTGTGGAGCCAATCTGTTTTCTAGTCTTTTGTTTATTGTATTATTTTTGCATATTTGTTACATCTTTCCCCTTGAGAAGTCTGATACTTAATGTGGACAATTAGTTTTTGTGTCTGGTGAGATTAACCAGATTACATAAAAATTCAAATTCTTGTTACACAATTGGTTATCTGGCTTCAGGAGGAAGTTTAACTTGTTTCAGCAACTCGTCTGTATGTGTACCTGAGTAATGCTTTCATATCCTATCTAAATGTTCCCCATCTTTTGATCTTGATCCTGGCCATTGCAAATAAATTATGTTCTGCTCTGGATACCCTCCCTTGATGACATTCCATCATGTTTATCTCAGGGGCCCGCTGGCAATACCAAGCTGACAAAAATGCCCAAATTCAAATCACCAGCATTTTTGATGACTTAGGAGCATAAGATGACACAATGTGGTACAATAAAATACAGTAACTGATAAAAAAAAACATAAAAAAGACCACATTTGAATTTTCATGAGGTGCTAGCATTTCAAAATAAAACAACTTCTTGCTTTTTCATTTTGTTTCAATGTAAAAAAAATTTAATTTGGTACTTGAAATTCTAGTATTAAGAGAAAATTCCATATTGTGAATCTCCCATAAATCAGAAAGGAAAATATTTTCAGGCATAGATGCTATTCCTCCTCGCACCCCCCGCTGGTCCTCACCCAGAAATAAAATGTAGCCAAATATACAACAGACAGCTGTTCAAGAGCACACGCCAACACTAAACCACATTTCCACAGGTAAAATAAATTCTATTGTGCCTCTGCTAAGAATCATATTATGCATGAAGCATCTAGGTAAACAGAGAGTAAATAAACTTGAACTATCCTTCTGAAGCCAAAAGAAAATTAGTTAAGCAAAGCACAACGTTACTACAGTGTTTGAGCATGGCAAAAACTAACCATAGTTTCAGGAAAATGAGTACAAGTGACCAGAAGTTGAGGCTTTTCTCAATTTGAACAAAAGTCAATAATCAAAAGCAAAGTGTTCTCTCTCAGCAGGAAGCAGTAACGTCTCATTCTATAGGATAAGACAAGCACCTATTCAATTATAAAGATTTAGCAATTAAATATTTATTGGATTAGATACTTCTTTATGGAGTAAAATACACCTCATCATTGAATTCTTTTTAAAAGGAGTCTCTATTTTTGGTTTATATTGCTTGCTAGATATGGGTGGTAAGACTCCATTTAGTAATGCAAATGAATAAGCAAATCTTCAGTCCTCATAGTAGGCTAAGTCCTTGGATATGGCGGTCCATGCACAGATGATGTTATTTTTTTGTTGATTATACCTTCCCTGCTTAGTTTAACATTTGCCTATTTGACAAAGAAGTAACGCTGCCTGTTACAGATCAGCTTTAGCTGTCCAGGTATCCTCATTACATGCATGATTTATGAGCACTGTAATAAGAGGTTTAAAATCTTTCTCATGACATCAGAAGCAAAATATTATCACAACCTAAACCACTACCAATAGGTGACATTAAAGAATGGCCCTATTGATAGCATTCTTTGAACATGGAAAACAATTGCTTTGAATGCATTATTTAAAAAGGAACTAAAAATACAACTAGCACCTTTCCGACTCACATTCTGTCCTTGGACAAAACAACACTATATAACGTACTTTCCTAAAAACACATTGAACACTCATAGGATCCATTTCTTTCTATCATTAAAGTTCTTTTGGGTGGGTTTTTTGGGGGGAGGGGACACTCCATTTTGCTCATTCTAACTTGGCGATCAAAGAATTTTTATTTTTACACTATTACAGAAGTGCATTTTTCTAGGTTTCCAAAACCACCTTATTCAACCTTCCCCATCTGTCACCATCTGCTTCTTTTTAGCATGTACTTTTTGTGTGATCACATAAGCATGTGAAAAATAACTAACATTCAGATGATTGTCTGCTGGTACATTTGAGGACTGGGCATAATAAAAGTGAACTGCCAAAACGTACTTAACACTTCTAATTTTGTTGGGTCTTGCATGTAAGCTACATTTGATTTTCAAACTGTTTTA
The DNA here is from genome assembly GCA_013400055.1 of Nycticryphes semicollaris. Classification (NCBI taxonomy): domain Eukaryota; kingdom Metazoa; phylum Chordata; class Aves; order Charadriiformes; family Rostratulidae; genus Nycticryphes; species Nycticryphes semicollaris. The sequence continues at coordinate 162,266 of VXBJ01005782.1, forward strand.
CAGTTGGAAAGTTGATCAGGTACTCTAACTCAACAGTAAAACTGAGACTACATAATTAGCTCAGCACTAAAAAGATTATATTCAAAGAGAGGAACAAAACCCAGAAATACATCCACACGAGTTCACACATCCATCTTGACTGAGTCTGTCTGCACAATGTTGCCTGAGGCACATGATAAGATGCTCGAAGCAGCCTACTTCTGGACAGCCACAAACTGTCTTCTCTCCAAGCTACTAGAGGACAAGAAAAGGACTCTCATAATTACAAGGGTGTATGAAATCTCACTGAAATGCCAGAGGAAGAAAGACACTAAGCCATGAGTAGAAATACACGGGAATGCAATACAATTCCTTAACAACGCAGCAGATACTGCTTCTAGGTGCGAAGTAACTGGAAATGGCCATCAAAAAGGGACAGCAGTTGAATGAAAGGTGGAGGTAACTGTTTCCAGAACTCTAACATGCTTCAGCACAGCATTGCTGCTTGTAAATGCACGTCTTAATACAGTTCTAATGTGAAAAGAACAAAACAGATACAAAGAACAAAACAGAGTAACCTCACTGTAAGGGGATTTCATTTATGAAATTAATTCTGTTTAGTTAGAGCACTGCTACAGACCTCTCAGCTTTTCATCAAAAGCACTATGAACCTGAATACCAATGTATTTATATCAACACAGACAATTTGGTGGATTGTCTCATTATCTTTTCTCTAAAAAACAAATCAACAGACATGAAGAAAATAAAAAGAAGCCCAGTAAGAACAGGAACTACCCCTTCCCTGAAATAAACCCCCAAACCCACCAATAATCAATATTCATCAGTGCTCAGTGTACGTGAGTGAGAACTTGGGCTTTAGAGCATGATGAAAGAATGAGTCTAGCATAAAGTTTCTTTTCCACTGTCTCTTTTTACAGTATTGTTCCAACACATAGAAGTTCATAGTGGCCTTGAAAGCTTTGTGAATGCAGGTGTCATATAGGAACATCTTAACAGCTGCTTTCCCTTAATTTGTGCCATTTTCCACAAATTCCTTTTTTCCCTATTTACCTTTCCTATCTAGTAGCTCTGGAAGTGGAAAATAATGGCACATATATATTATTTATACAAAAGTTGCACAGAATTTCAAAAAGTACATTATTCAATGTTGCAATTATCTTTAAATTGAAATGAAATTTAAAGGAAAAGGAGATGAAAAAGAAACTGCATCAGCCATGGCAAAAATTATTGTCCTTCAATTCCTCTGCATTCCTAACCAAACAACACCCAGTGAGCTCTTCTTCATTTTAAGTTGCTCATCAATTTCAACCTTTTGCATCTCTCTGCAAAACATTCTAGTCATTTCTATTAAGAGAAAATTAATAAAATAACGTATCTGCCTTTAGAGAAAACTCTCTTCACTGCCCACAACCACATTTTTCCCCATTAGAAAAAACTCTCATCTCTAAGCTGTATTTTCTGGCCTATCAATCTACCTGTGAAATCATTAGGTTCATTTCATGATTTCCTTTTACTTCCCGGTCATCTCCTTTGCTATCCTTCTTGTTTTACTCAAATTCTATTCTGCACATACCGCAACATTCTTAGAAAATTCAATTCCTGTAAACATGGCAAAAGCCACATCCTTCCCAAAAAGAAAAGCTGGAAATAAAAAATTAAGTGAAATGCAAGGAAAGACAGCAGCTGCTTCTTCATAAAGGAGTTTCACCTTTCATTTCTCTGAGATAAAACTCAGGGAAATAATTGATTACATATGATCTCTCTCGCTCCCATTTCTAAAAGAAAGATCACCAGACAAACAAGCATTGAATAACATATCAATATTTCCTTCATCTTCCACTGGTCACATTTTAAAATAAGTTGTAAGACGTGCAGATCATCTCATGCCTATGGACAAAGGCTATCTAATCTAGCTTGGTCACATATCTTGAAGTGATAGTAATTGCATGAACTATATCAAAATGATCTTGCTATATTTTTTTTTCAAAGAAAAGACTGTTCTTATAGGAGCTCGTTCATCCATCTAGTCTGTACTTTTACACTAATAAAAATTAAGGTCCCACTGTCTTCCATGTTACTAGAATACACCTAAATATCATTGACCATTTACATTTATCACATCAGTATTTCAACAATCATCCATTATGTGCCTTACAAACCTTTTCATAACCAAAACACCTTCTCTCCTATTAAAAAGACTGAAAGTTTCAAAATTAATTTCTGCTATTTAAACTTGAATCTCCTGTGATACCAAAATTTAGTACCACAGTGACTCATGTACTGTAACTAAGACTGTGCACTTACTACTAAGAACTTGAACTGAAATGCATTCATACCCTACCATCTTTTATGCTTGGCAAATAACTGTGTAAGACTTAGCACAGTCAATGCTATTTTAGTTTTCTTTAATCTGTAGAATACTGATTTTGGGTAACAGGGAAGGACTAGGAGAGGACAACAGGATGGTAATGTACCTGTAGACCACCTAGGTGGAAGCCCTGCACACCCCAGTAACAGCACAGTGCTTGGTGAAGGTACACATAAATTTCCAGGTGCGTGCCATGAACAATAAATCAGTTATGGTCCAGAAAAGTAATTCTAGCTCCAAACATGAAAATTGGCTACAAACCTCATTACATTTTTTCCTGTGGCCCAGCCCCCTGATCTTCATGAGGACAGGGGCATCTTTCTGGATCTGCCAGATATCAGGAGCCAGTCTCAAGCACTATATGAAAGGTCAGGCCCTATCAATACGAGATGAAAGAGCCTCTTCAACAGAGGGTGGGAAGGCCTACTTTGATCTCAGAAACATAAGGTTTGTAGGTAAAACACAGCAACAGATATGCTTATTTTTCAATTAAGAATACCTCTGAAATCACCTCGGGAAATAATTCTGTATGGATCCATAAGGACACCTTCACCTGACAGATCGACATTCAAGGAGGAAATCCACCTTACCCTGCCTTAGCTACTTTCCTATTTTCCTGTTGGAAGCAACTGCAATCTACTTTTTGCAAAAAGATGGAAGGAATAGCAAGCAGGACTCTATGCTTCAATCAATAGTTAAAATGCATTTGGAGAACCAAGCTCAAGTTCTTGTTTGGAGCTGAATCCACAACACTGAATTAAAACAAAAGAAAATATTAAGGCAGTTATCAGGCTAGGTACAGATTCCTGACAGTGCCAGGTTCCCAGGTCAATTGCTTCCTGGCTGGTAGACAGCAACCTCAAATCACCCCTGTGCATTACACAGTGCGCTGTCCTAGTGTCCTCTAACACCAGCCAAAAGTACATGAGAAACTGAACCAGAAGGTCTGCAGCAGGGATGCACTGATCACAACTGACCAGGATGAAAGAGGAGGATGCAGAGGTATTATTAAAAGGACAAATGCTGAATGGATTTCTCCACATAACTAGAGAATATCTTGCTTTTAAAGAAAGGCTAAAAGGTATCTGCCTTTACACATCATGACCAGGCAAAACGTAAGTATATGCTGCTATTTGTCTTTGGATAAACAAGCAGGAATTCACCATGGTAGCAGGACTAAAGTCCAGCTGTAACATTAGGTTCTCATGATCTGCAAGTCCTTGGCATCTGGTAATGAATTTTGTGACCTGAAGTGACGCATACACGTGAATAGACTGGAGGACCCAGTGTATTGATAGTCCCTTTATCAGTCAGCTGTTCCAGATATAAAAACAGATGCAGTTATCTCAGGAAAGCAACTATCCAGCCAATGTAGTGGTAAACACTATTGTTGCAGCAGAGAGTACTAAGGGAAAGTGGTTTTTTTTTTGTTTTTTTTTTTTTTTTTTTTTGTCGTGGTCCACATACTACTATCTTCAGCCTTTTAAATAAGTGGATAAAGGTGTTGAGTCTTCTTACCCTGCATAAGTAACCTGTCTAGGCTGCCTGCTCTAAAGTCTTTATCTCTGAGGTAAAAGGGAATGAGTTCTGTGGTTCCCAGGGATAATGAAGAGTCAATTTCCTTAAGACAGATTTGTACAGGGAAGTCTCCAAAAGGCTCAGAATAGGAGGCGGAGGTGAGTAGTGGGACTGCTAAGGAACAGAAAGGCAAACTGGATCAAGTAACTCGTGGCTAGTATCTAAACCCCAGAATGATCTCTTGCCAAGTTTGATGGAAGAGAGCTAACATGTTTCCAAAAATGAGAGATGGAGAAGCAGATGAAAGCAATTGAATGGGCTATTTGCACTCTCTGAGAATGTTTTCAAGACTGCTGATAAGAAGACAATGAGGGGGTAAGAGCTGGCAGTGACACCTGTTAGTCTATGCCAGTGATAACAGTACCATCCCTCCATTGCTGGAACAGGTTCTGGGTATGGAACACGAGAAAAATGGCCACTGTACCAAGCCAAACAGGCAAATCTGCAACTTCTTTTAAGTAGCCATAAAAGATTCAAAGCAGGCATAGAATAGATCTTGAATCCTTAAATGTAGATAACTACTGAGTGAACCTGCACTGAACAAAAAGGAGACACTGGAAATTGCCAAACAGGATGGCAACTACCTGCATCCAAGTCTTCCTTAGAATCTAGGGATTCTGCAAAGGAGACCAGGTGTCAGTGACCTTGTCTTTGTAGCCAGAGCAGCTGGTAACTCACCAAACAGTTGAAACAAATACATTCAACCAACCACATTCTTTCACTGCTGAAAGAATAAAGGAATCTGACAAAGAGAAAGTTGGTGACTCCTAAGAATACTGATGTGTCCTTTCTGATTGGAGAAAAAGAATGTATCAAAAGATCTTGCTATGATACAAAATAGTTTCATCAACTCTACAAACCATATTATATTATAACCAACTATTAGCAGTTTCAATTTCCTCCCTGAGAGCAAATTGGAGGAGACTTTAAGAGATTTAGAAAGACTCTCAAACCTGCAAAGAGTACAAGTTCCCTTGACATCCCTTATTTGTAAGGTTCAGAATAAAAAATGAAAAGCAATCTAAGCTTGCTTGTTGAAATAGACTCCAGGGTTTATTGCTGCTACTCAGGATTCAATATTCCTCCTCCATTTAAACGAAGGCACATTCTTCTTCAAGGACAATACGTAATAAAGACTTTCTGGTGGTGCTGAGTTGCAGAATGGTGGTGCAAGAGGTGGGGCATCCCTTAAAGAAAGCTTCTTAAAACAAATGGTAGAACTGAAGGGCCTTGTAAAGCTCTTTAGGTTGACTAGAAAGTTGACTCAGTATCAAATGTGTAATAGGATAATCAGCAATCGTGAATGCTGTCAAGAATAGAAGTAAGGGCTAATTCAACATCTACAGAATCCTTGACATTACTTAAAAAATAATGCGGTCCTTCATGTCAGTATTGCAGTTGCATTTGGTAACCTCAGGGGAAAGGCAGGCACCACAATCACTGTTGACTAAAGCCAGACAGGACAAACCCCACAATTTTGAGAGTGCTTCCCTTGCTTTTTTACCTGTAGGCATCAGTGGCAGAGCCTGTCAGCACTAATACTGGAGCAGATAATTTAGGTGACTTCAGAATCTGTTGTGGAAGTTCAAGTGGCCAAACCAGAGCTCTGAAGGGCATGAAAACACTGTCCTTGTGCCCACCTAAATTATTAATCCTTGAGAAGTGTGATGTTTGCCATCCCAAGTGCTAGCTAATGGTAAAGTTGGGGTGGCACACTCTGGGATGCCACTTCTGCGTACACACTAGGAAACAGCTAAGTTTTGGTGCCCACCTAAAGCAGTTCTGAGGTTGATATACTCCACTGTGTTTTAGCAGAAGTATCTAAAATTTCAACTACCTCTCCCTGCAACCTGGGGAGTTCGGATAAAACCCAGCAAAATCAGTACCTTCCTATTCCCCCTCGCCTCCACTGAGGCTATATAAACACTAGTCATACAGCTCAGTTAAGCAGGATCATATGTTCCAAGTGACAGACAGATGGAAGATTATTTTTGAAGAAATCATCAGAAGATAAAAACTTTAACAGAGGAAGGCAAACATGAGAAGAAAAATGCACATTAGAGGCCTTTTTAGACACTAAGCACAGCATCAATATACATACAATCATCATAAAGAATAGTAGCATATAATTCTGAGTATCAGCTGCTTAGTATTAATTGGGCAGACTGTCAGTTCTTCACTACAATGAACAGTTTTCAGCATACAAATACCACAGTCTAAAATGAAATGAAAAATAACCACTTTATACCATATTACGAGAATATATTCTAAATCATACCTCGGGTGCCAGGTATTCTGGAGTACCACAGAATGTTTTCATAGTTGCTGCGTCTGTGATTCCTTCTTTGCAAAGTCCAAAGTCTGTAATTTTTATGTGTCCGTCTTTATCCAACATTAGATTTTCCAACTACGTGTCAGGGAAAAAAATAGGTTCCCTTAGTATTTCTTAACAGGACAGATGATGCAGTGCAACAATTTTGTAAAAAAGACACAGAGTTACTGCTCGCAATAAATGCAATTTGTTTGCAAAAAAAAAAATAATTACAGCATGTATTATATTACAGCATTTAATAATGTTTACTGTTATACAATTTAAACAATTATTTAATATTTTGATACGGTTTACAACAGTAAATTCCAGGTCAATCAAAGCATGGTCTTTCACTCTGAAGTTTTACTTGTTTGATGCATCTGCCATAGAAAGAAAGCAAAATAAATTTTCTAAATATTCTCAAGATATAATCAGGTAATTCAAGGTTAAAATCATGGCTACTATTTGGTAAGACTTTGTATGTTTCCTTTGCTGTTTCATGACCTTCAGTTATCAAGATACATTTTACTTATTATACTGTCATGAAAGAGTTGGTGTATAACCATAAATCCTTAAAATATCTGCGTCTTCCCCAACCTTTTCAATACTAGACAAAAGAGAGGCTACTGATAAAACCAAAACCCTGAGGTAAAGTCTTCCCTGTATACTTGCAAAGGACACTGTTCTTGAATTGTGTATGTGTACCGCTGCATTCTTTGCATTGCTTTTTAAATATACGATTCTTGCTTGGAAATATAAAAACAGAGTGCAGCCTGTTATGAAGTAGTTCAAGAACAGGAATAAAAGCTACTGACATATTTACTGTGGACTATCTTAAAAGCACAGCCATCACTTTCCCAAAAGCTTTTTATTAGCTATAGTTTAAATGCAGATAGAACTAAAACCTAAACATACTTCTGAATAACTTTTCTCTACAGAAAAAGGGTGTTTTTTTCCTAATTATAAGGTGCATAGAGAAAATACCATCAAAGAACAAACATAGCCCTGTCTTTTTAAGTCTGCATAAAGCCTGAAATACAATTCAAATGTATATATTTCTTGTATTTCCTGTTGAGTCTAACAGTATCATACAAAGAAGACACAAAGTAGACGACACCAGTAATAGATTAATGACGTCAAATTTCTCTTCTCTTATTACTTAGAATTTAAATAAAAAATCATGACCTATCATTCCTTGACCAGACAATTCCATAGTTTTCCAGGTTGTCACAGCATTTCATGTTACTACAACAGATTCTGCTGCAAACAGGTAATCTGGTATTTTGTTTCTGTCTGCCTCCCTGGGCAGAACTTGCCTACCCTTGCCTCCCTCTCCTCTGCTCCTCTACAAAGCAGTCCACCAGTGAACTCCACTAGTGCACGTGTATAATGGGAAAGCACAATTTCCCGTACAAGAAATTAAAGTCTTGTGACAGAAATAAAATAGTCTTGTCGCGGAATTTAAAGGTTCCTCCCACGTTAGTTAGAAAATGCTCCTGTTGAAAACAGAAGCTATTTTCTAGAGAGCACAGTCCTACAGTGCCACAGAGTACCTGGATCTTCAGGCAACAGAGGACACACAACTGTGTATGCAAGCAAATCTAAGACAAACTACATTCCAATATTATGAATCTTTCACAAGATACAAAAGACAAAATAATTTTAAAATTAAGGCTGAAATTCTTTTCCTATTGAAGTATTCTGAATTGTTTTAAATGTTTTCAAATCATACAAGAGCATAACCCTTTGGTGAGACAAACAGAATGCAGTCACATTGTCCCAATTCCCCATTTCCCTTGTGTGGGGACATTGAGAATTCTATTTGAGAACTGTGTGGAAATCCATAGTAAGGTATAAGCAATGGAGGGGGAAAAAAAGCATCAGAAGTTTAAAACTCCTTCAAGTGCTATCACCAAGGTATCCTGTTTCTTTTTTAATTCAAGTTAAAGTCAAGTAATGTACCCATCTACAGATTACTGTATCAAATGGTAATCAGCATCTACAGAACTTTAAACTGAACACGATTTTTTTCTCTATTAACTCTGAATAGTGTAACTTTATAATTACTTTGTGTTTGTCCCAATAGTCTCTGCAAAAACAAGAATTTGATTACTTTTTTTTTTTTTTTCTTTTTTTACCTTGAGATCACGGTACACAATCTTCCCAGAATGCAGATAGTCCAGGGCAGAGACAATTTCTGCACCATAGAAGCGTGTGCGGTCCTCTGAGAACACCCGCTCTCTCGACAAATGGAAAAACAGCTGCAGGGTAAACAGCAGGGACAGGATTGTAATAATTACTGATTTAGTGGGGGAAATTAACACAAACATAAAACACCTCTCATCACCATATTGTGATGATAGATAGTGTACTCTCAGTGGACACTCAGCACTCTTAGACAGCAGCTGGCTTATCTTTTCCAGGTTTCCAAAGGGAGAAAGCGAGCTGTTAAATCAGCGTTTTAATCAATATACCAATCTTGTTTAAGGCATTCTGCTTGCTACTCATTTAACCTTCAGTTACCAGAGCAGGGTGGGAAGGCGGGGGGAGAAGTATGCAGCAACATCATTCTGTACTTCTCCCTTCACCACTTTCTCAGAATTTTATTTTAAACCACTAAGAAGTATCATTGAAATACTCAGATTCTGACCTGCCTTAAGTTTTCCAGTAATTTAGTAGCTTCTCTTTGAACTGAAAAAAGTCTAGTTCTTCTGCAGACTTCGACTGAACAAGTCAACTGGCATTTTATAAAACCAACACATTTATACTGCTAGCAATATTACTAGAAAAAGAAAACCAACAACTGCTTAGGGCTTATAAAAATGAATCTATGTACTTAGTGCATGTCTCTGCTACAACAAAAAAGTTCTTTGGGGGCTTTTTCTCTTCTTTAATACTTTATAAGTAACAGCACTTTGCAGATACTTTTTCAACTGAAGTCTTCCAGTGAAAAAATATTAGTTACTATATCTTGCCAGTAACTTCAGCTGCAATGAAAAAGTGTAAGGTTGTCAGCATCTTATTGAATAAAACATTACCCTTAAGAAGCTGGTACAACACCTAAAAAAGTCAGTATTTGGCCATGTAATTGAGGCTATTTTTATTTACTATGTTAAGAAAGCTTGGGAAAGTCCTTAAACAAAGGTTAGTGAGTGTGTTCCTGTATTCTGCTTCAGACCAAAGGGTCTGCCTGCTTTACTCCTTCCAGTCACAATGATTTTGGTCTTACCACAAGGGGAAAAAATCACCAAGCAGAAATACAGAACATGATCATTTATAAATTAAATGGCAACAGTGTCAGGATTTTTTTATTTTCATTGCTAAAAATATCAAGTAGGTGAGAGTTCCAAAATGGCAGGGTAGGTACAAAAGAAAAAAAAGAAAAAAACCCCAAACCAGCCCACCAGGGGGAAAAAAAAAAAAAGTGCCTTATCTGTCACTGCCACATCCTACTGTACACCTGTAGGAAACCTAGCATGCTCATACAGCACAGAAGAGAGTAAGAATTACTGCAGCTATTTTCAGTATGCAGACTTTTCCAAATGTAATTAAAAAGTCAATCCTATAAATACCCAGAAGGCAACTTCTTTCCTGGAAGTTGTACTTAAAAAATTGTTCATTATTCCTTCCAAACCTAAACAAACTTCCCACTAAACTGAACCTTTTGGCAGCATGTATTTGTATAGGCAGAGACTCTGCAGAAAACAGCAAATGCAGTATGATTTAAATGTACCTGCATTCCCCTTCCAATTTCTTTTTGAATTCTCAAGATGTGCTATATAAAAACAGAATACCTGCATGACAAGGAGCGTAATTATTTGGTAGGTAATTTCAATTGCTCCTGCTGCTGTTTCCCTGTTTAAAGATCCAACCCCTGGTGCTGACATCAGCCCTCCCTCTAGTATCCTGCATTTTGTACTGAGGACTGCTTAATTGCCAGCATAAACAGAAGACCCAGGCAGACCAAGCAACTAAGTCTGCCTTCGTGAAGTGACTCACAGATTATAAAACCGGGAAAAGAATAAATACATTTCGCAATTTGTGGGGTCTTTCCTATGGATTTTTGCAAGATTTAAATAGGAAACAAACACTGCTAAGGAGATCTTCATCCAAATAATGCAAAATATAAAATTTGCTTAATTTATGCATTTATGCCTGTTTTGTGATCTCTCTCATAAATAATGAGCTCATGTCACTAATTTTTAAGTTTTATTTCTTTCAATGGACTCCGAATAATTCAAAATAACGACCAAGTTTCAGATTTCTTTTTAATGTGCACAAATAGCAAACACATTCCAAAAATTTATCATAAAACCTCCAGCTAGCCCTACATTCATATCTATGTAAAAGCAATATAGTGATTTTATGTATCAAAAAGACTAATACAATAGCTGAGCAGCAAAGTCTTAGAAAATTCTAAAACGTCAGGATACTTGTCAGCAACTGATGTATTAGTTTCTGTAGAAAAGTCTCCCAATTTAGTTCGTAACCTGACAAATTAACAAAGACTAAAGAAAATATTTTTTTTGTTATTTCAAACAAAAAATTATTGACATTCATTCAAAACACTAACTTCAAAGCAAAATGACCAGCTAGAAACAACTAGTGACATGTTGTTTGCTGAAGAGACTATGGGTTGCCGAGTCAGTCTTTTTTAACGTTATATATGACACGACAGTCACTCCTGCATTCTTCATATTGTTTTTGCATCCAGCAGAGTTGTCATCAAACCGTACATGCTAGTTTTGAATTAAGAATGTACAGTTAGGCTTAAAAAAGCATGTTAAAAGTTAATTCATACACTCAGATATATGCTACAGATACTAAAGCAAACCTCAATCAGATATGCGCTAAAGATACTAAAACAAACCTCAAAAATGTAACAGAAAAAATCTAATTCAGTGAGATTTCAGCATTATTTTCAGCCAATTATTTAGTAGGTTCAATGTTTTGGAATAATAATGCCACCAGAATCTATTTACAGTTGTCAGAAAATGAAGAATAGACTTATTAAATAAGAGAAGGAAAAGAAGAAATCAGATGGAGGGTTATGAAAAAAGCTTCCAACATTTGCACTATTTATTGACTTAGAGTTATTAAATATGTTCTATAAAGTCATTGGAATTGCAATAGAAATAGCTTTGGCACAAAGAAAGCCATTTAGCACATAACATTTTTGATGGCATACATGAGGGTGCTATAGTTACAGTGAGGATTCGAGCTATAAATTTCCTCATGTGTCTTTATTTAAAACTGAACAACAATGTTGCCATGGGGTTTTTTCCCAATAAAAAAATTCAATGAAAAAATTTTAACAAATAAAAAGATGATACCTAAAAGCAACTGCAGACCAAAGCACGCCAAACATATAAAAGATACAGTCTTATATCAATCGATATGTTAAACTTCTACACATGCTGGTGACCTATTTCGCATGTTGAAAGTTGTATGACTGGCTCTTGCTGTTCTCTCAGCTCTGCAATTAAACACATTTTATATTTGACTATTGATTTGACTCTTTTGCAAAGCATTTGCAGTAGCAGCTCTGAGATTCTGAATTATTTGTTTATTGTTTCAGACTTTATACTGCTTCTAGGCACATTCTATACCCAAAGAAATATAGCACTCTTATCTCTGACTACTGCAATTTCAGGCTAAGGAACATTCTCTCATTTATTATGAGTTTACGAAAACAAAACCAGACACAACTGAGACAAAACTGACAAAGCTTAGAACAATATCCAGTTATTTTTCATTAGGTAGGTTGTAAATCCTCTGTCTTCTTTTCTAGACAGTAATAGCACTTGTTCAATTACAACAAACCATTTACTTCTATCTTGCCTAATGAATTGAAGTAAGAGCTGTGGAAAAAAAAATGCCACGTGGAACAGAGATTCAGAATTCTAGTATGGAGAAGCCATCTCAACAAATTTTAGAGTCTAATTTTATTATGCAGATAATTACCAATTAAGTTTGTTATGAAGTATGGAATTTGGAATTATCCTGAAAGTGCAAAGCAAGGAAGTTAATCAACCTATTAGTCAGCTGAATCAGTGTACTCTGCAGAGTAATGTATATAATTGATTTCATTCCTAAAGCTTTTCAACCTTTAAAGCAAAATGCTGGAAATAAAAAACGGCAAACATACACTCCAGAAGTATTCCCCAACAATAAAGAGCCATTCTTAGAATATAATTATTATACCACAGTTTATATCATTCTGTATGGCCTGGAAGTTGGGGGAACACTGTAACATATTACTAATGTATTGCAATCACACAGTACTCAAAATTATATGGGTTACAAAAGGAAGAGTAGGCAAATCAATACTAGCTGGAAAATCATCAATACAGCATTAGTAATTTTTTTCCAAAACGTTGATAGGACAAGGACAGTAAAAACAATACAAAAAAAAAAGGTTTTCTTTAAAGTGGGCCTGGTTTTGTGTGTAAGTACTGACAGTTTTACGTATTTAAAAACATGTACATGAATTCTCTATATTTTGAACCAAAGTAACGAGCAGTTTATCATGAAATACTGCATCTATTTTTTTACCCACACTCATAAAATATGCTATTTCAGAGTCTTGAATAATGAATTTGGTCATCTCAACTAAGCCAAATGAATATTTTTTTTCTAAAAGAAAGTGTCAGTGTCTTAATGCTACTTTAATGTTAATTCCTTCAGTATAACAAAGTTATTGAGAAGTAATAATAATGCTACAAGTACCCTTCTAGCTCTATGGTGCAAGAGTTTATAACCAATAGACATTGTTGAATGATTCATCCACAGAGTCCAACAGCAATACTAAAAAAGACAAGTTAAGCTTTCAGCCCACAAGAAAGATTTCAAGATTGGGCCCTTTAGCAGAAGAAAATTAACTGTAGAAGTTGTCAGGAAAACTTATTCAATATTTCCATCTGAATCATTTGCTTGCAAAAATCGTCTAATGTTTTGCTTAAATATATTTAGCTACAGAATAGGCTTTTTTTAATTTAAAGGAATTCAAGAGACAATTTTATATGGAACTACTTTGTACACTGTAAAAAAGCACACACAGGAGCCAGCAAAACTGATGCAGTTAACTTTTCACTGTAACGCTTTCCATTATTAACAGAGCCTAACTAATTTGAAGTCACACAAGCAAGGTAAAGCAAAGATAAATTGCTACTATTCTGGTGAGATATTAAATCTAGATTTTTAGCAGGTATATAAGATTAATAATTTTAACACAATTTCTTCTTCTTCAGAATGAAATTCAGTGACCCCTTATATGACTCTTTTCCTTCCTGACCATAGGAAGAGAAACTGAAGACTCCTAAAACTGACTACACCTTTTACTACTGTAGAAGGGCAGAAGCTTCAATTGCTTTCACCTGGGTGAGAGTCAAAATATGGAAATAGATTTCAAGAACTCCTTCATTCAGAGGACTGTTTGGGTAATGCACTCCTGAAAGACATAATCCCTGAAAATTCCCAAGCAACTGACTCAGGCACAACTATAAAGAAAGCTTTAACCTAAAGGAATTTTAAACAGAAACACACTGAAGGTAGTACAGCTCTGAAAAGAATCAAAAGCAACATGGTACTGTTACAGTCAATTTCCCACTGGAAGGACATAATTAAAAGATGAGTTGTCAACACCTTCATCAGTGAGAAACCATTGTAAGGAAATGAAACTTCCTTGGAACACAGACAGAACAGCAGAGGGAAGCAGCAAAAGAAAAAAGTCTGTGCACCAAACAGGAGACGCTTTCAAATGGCTAATGTGCTGGCTAAACTTTGTGCAACTTACTTTCAGCAGTTCTGAGTTAATAACAAGTCTGGTTTTACTAATATTTCATTGCAGAGAGTAATTAAAGTTTGAAATTCACAGGAAAATTTGGTAAGATTCAAGATTCTCCTATTAAAAAGGACAGCTTGTCCAACTTACTATTCCAGATCTCTAGTCAAAGAGAAGCACATAAGCAAATCTTTTAAGAAAACTGCCTACTCTGAAAGGCTATTATTTCCCACTGTGGCAAATATTTATGGTTAGTTTCACTGAATTAGGGAAGCATCAGCAAAAAAACATGAGCAACAATGAAAAACAAGAGCATCACACCTGGAGAAAAGAGACCTGCTCTTGGCAAAGCACACTGCAATCGCTCAAATCCCAGTAAGTAAAAGGAGGCTGACACCAAGAATCCCACGACACAAGATGTTTGCAGCAGTTGCCATAAAGGTGCACCACCCAACGCAGAGAAGTTTAAGATGTGAGGCTGATCAAAGCACAGTGTCAGAGTATCTACTGTCTTAAGTAAGGAGTCTAAAACATTCCCTGTGGCCTCTGTTCTGCCTTCAAATAGGACAGAAAGGTGTCTTTCAAAACCACAAGTATCTAAACGACAGGCTGACATCAAAAAAATACTTTCCGAGTGCATCCCCTGAGATTACAGCAATCGAGTAAGGTCTTTTACAGCACAAACTAGGAAGACTTTGGTAGTTTATAAGGCATCACTTTTAAAACACATTGTAGGTAGCACGGACTTAAAATTGGTGACATAACTCCTATGTCAAATAAGCCAGCTGAGTGTGGAAGAAAAGGCTGTTATCCCAGTACTGCTAAGGGAGATTTTTTGTGTCTAGTTCAACTGCACAAAATGGCTCAACACCTGTGATTTCTACAACTGCGTTTATACATATTGAGTTAAATAAGCCATCCTGCCATATGAAAGTCCTCTAGCACCACGTTTAGCCATGGCTGGTAGAGGACACAAATGGGCCTCAGACTGGGCTCAGAAATTGCAAAGAAATGACTGCAAGACAGGCCCTCTGGGGGTGCTCAGGCATTAGGAGTACGGTTGTAGACAGTTTTATTGTAGGAGAACACACCAAAAGGATAATGCAAAACACTGTATAACGCTGCAACAGTTCCTGAGTGAAGAAACACTTTTCTCATGAAAAAACATAGTGGAAACACTTAGTCCTTTAATGGTATTACACAGCACATAGTAGACAAAATAAGGAAAATCCCTGAGTTCATGTTGTAATAGGATACAGTCTGAATAGCAAACAGCACCTGAAAGGTAGCTACAAGCCCTCTTCTTAGATTGCAGTTCTTTAATTCCATTTGACGGGTATATTTTTTGATACTCCATTCCTCAGTAAACAGCTGGAGGACTGTAACAGCTTAAAGGCTAATGACACTGTAAGAAGTTTAACACTTAAGTTGAAATTTCCAGAGTATGCACAAGTGGAAGGGACAAAAATAATGAAAAATATGAACACTCTTTTCTCATAGGTATATGCAACAGTGACAGCAAAGAAGAGAGCACATATTTCACATAACAACAAAATGAAGACGTGTCAACATTATTTTTGCTTGTTTGCACTAGATTATGACCATTTCATGCTATAATATGTTATAATATGCTTGAAGAAAAAAAAAAAAAAAACAAAAAAGCAAGCTATTTGTAACTGTTTTTCTATCATGAATTTATCTTTGAAGATACAACAATCTAATTTTTCAAGAATAGGAACTACTTTTGAGAACATAGCTATACAAGACGTGTCTACTTTTTTTTTAATAAAACAACTTTAAAATTAAAAAAAAAAAACCTTCAAAGATACTAGAAAGCAAAAAGTCAAGAAAAACCCCATCCTTTAAAAACTAACCCAGTAACAGCATTACCACTGCAATCGCAGAAGATCTTTTTAAAACTTACCTCTCCTCCATTAACATACTCCATCACAAAACACAAACGATCCTTTGTCTGGAAGGAATATTTCAAGGACTTGCAAAGAAAACAGCAAAACCAAACCAATTATCGTCTTGTATTGACCCAATTTCTTGCACTTTATACTGTAACACAATTTACTTTTATCCTTTTAAGCAGACAATTCTAATTTGGTGAGAATTTTCAGAGTAATTAAAAGTCTAACTTTCTATCTGGAGGTTGAGATGAATTTACACAAAGACCTTCATGACTTCCCTCATCTCTGCCATGTGGCCATTGATATGAAAAACACTATGCTTATTGTAATAAAATACTATATAGTTATGAAAACACATAATTTCCTACTGCATTTCTTACTGCCATACATAGTACCAGCTATTCTCACTCATCATATTTGAGTGGTACTGACAAATCCCCATGATACAAAGACGTCTGTTTCCACAATGCCCGTTAAAAGAGAGGTTACGGTATTCTTTTTAATTTCTCCCAAATAAAATCTTAAAAGTGATCTTAACCTCCATCCTGCTTTCATTTCCAAAGCAAAGACTCTCATTTTCCATACTATGCAATGTTAAGAACACTGATTGCCAAATGAATATATTTCTTTACATATCATTTTGAAATCATAACAAAACTTATGATCTGAATTAAAATTTTTGACTTATCAAAGTTGAATTGATTTTGCTTGGGAAAATGATACCAAAGAAAATCTAAAGATGAAGGCTCCTAAAAGAAATGAAATGCAGTAGAAACAAATGTAACAAAATCATAAGGAAACTCACATGACTTAAACACTGTGTGTCTCAATGATATCAAAAAGATATAAAGATACAACTGCAGTGATATTGTTTCATTATTTGATTGGAATTACACTTTCTCCTGCTCACCTTTACACCCTAATTTAACAAACTTTTGGTGATCTCATGTTTCTTGATTGAACTTCCAAGACTATGGCCAAGCAATATAAATGCCATCCTCTGCTTTCTAAAGGGTCTGTTTATGATTTTCTAAATAGGAAATTAAAACTATTAATCATAATTAATCACAAATCTCAAAATTTTCATCTGCTTTGCAATATTTTCCTTCTATAAATATTAACCATATGAAGACAAAGATATTGAAGCAGTGGGGTTTGATTTTTGTTACTCCATGGGCTACTTATGTTGAGCAATTTGTTATTTTTATCATTTTATTGAATTCTTAATCAAGTTTTCTTGGTGAAAATTACTTACTTGACACTACAAAATCAATAACTTTTATTTTAAATGTGTTCATATACAAACATTGCACAACAGTTACAATCTGAGATTAAATTTGTTTTCAGTGCAGCTAAAATTTACAAAATTGTTAGAAACTTTTATTTCTGAACTCTTAAATACATATTCTGATAAAGGATATCATAGCCACCAGAGAGTAATGGCTTGTTAACAAATCATCATGAGAAAGACTTCACAATGTGTTTGTAAATTATGTTCATAATTAAATACTCATCATGTTGAAAATTACGTGCTAATTACCTACTTTAAACTAATTCCTAATACTTACTGTTAAAAAAGGGTGTCTGGTGTTTTTCAATACTCTGCTCTCTGTAAGCGTATGAGCCACTTCATCCTGAGAAATAAAGAGTAGAAGTCCGCTTGAATTAAGGCATAGAATTGTTATTTAATTAATTATGAGGAAACAGTCAACACTTCCAAAAAGAGAAAGTTACAGTACTGTTTTGGATAATGTATCAACCTGAAAGAAACATGAAAAATAATTTCTGAGAAAAGATCTTAAAGTAAATTTAAGATTGGCAAAATACTATTTAATGTATTTTATTTTATTTTTCTTATTTTCTTGCTTTAAAATGAAGACTTTATATCCAATGTAAGGAAGGAAGAAATTATAATACTGGATTTGATAGTTTAAACATATCGTCATTGTGACTTTGCAGTCGTGGTATGAATCATCTGAACAACGTACCTACAGAGTGTGAATCAATTTGCAAGAAGCATACACAGGTAGTAACTGACAAGGAGAGAGTGAGGGGAGAGGATAGCGGGAAGAGGGCTCACCCTGTGCTACAATGCTGAGCAGCTCCTAAGGGCTAGGGAGAAAAGCGGGGCATTTAGGAGGTTCATATTATGAATACTCAACCATTTTATGCAATTCTGCCTGTAATATGTGCTGTGAATGCTCCTTCCTCAGGCTGCCAGGGCCTGGACCTAAGAAGCCTGAGAGCCACTGGGATGGTTTAGCTGTTTTCAGTAGCACTAAGCTACCACTGAGTATTACATTTTACAGAATTGAAGATTAACTTAGTGTGACTCCAACTATAATCCTGCAGAAGTAAATATATTTAGTCAGACTATACTTTATTATTGCTACAAATAATACCAATATAACATTATTGTACTGCACATGCTTATCAGACTATATGAAATATTCCATAATGTAGAAAGTAAACACAGATGTCAGGAGTTTTAAATTAGACTTTTAAAATTGTCAATATAGGCAGTTAAACAACAACAACAGAGTTAGTAGTAATAAATTATGATGCCATTTAGCTGAATAACAGTGCAACACTGAGTGTACACATTACAACCACATACTGGGGCAGGGAGGAGCGGGGAACAAAAAGTACTTCAAGGAAAAAACCAAGCCTAAAGTTTTAATTATTTAGTTAGTTTTAAACCTCATGCAAAGGTTTTAAACCTCATTGGTTCATAAAATATGAGGCATGAAAAGTTGGCAATGGTCACTTTTTCTGGCATTGCCTGAGAAGTTTGTAATACTGGTAGAATTCCCTGGTAAGTATAATAGTAATCTGTCACAAAAATTTAGGATCGACAGATTTAGTCTGAATTGGGCATATGCTCTACAGCCTATTCCACCTAGTGACTGTATCCTTAGCACTGATCTTCAGAGTTAAATATTATTATTGAATTCCCATGACATACTTGCACACTGACTGGGCTAGACAGCTGTGTTCAGGCTCATGTCTGATTTTGGTTTTAGTTTGGGAAGTAGTGGAAATAATGTATGACTACAGGGAAAAAAACCCATGATCACATACATGCTTCTATGAACAAAAATTTTTGCTCAACACAGAGAGACAAAGTTATCCGAGAATCAGTTTTAAAAAATTGAGTGATAATATAGCAGCCACCAAAGTAAAAGGGAAAACCCTACAACTCAAAAATGTGGGGTTTATTTTATTGATACGAAGAAACAAGCTGAAATGCTCTCAAGGCTGGAAGGGTATAAACAACCAGCAGCAGAACAGGAGCTCATAGCAGTCAGACATAAGACCTCCCTGAGGACCCCCCTGGGTGCCACGGGTGAGCAGAGCACTGGGGAAAGATGTCAAGCTGGAGACTGAGCCACAACATGCAGCAACCAGATACACTCTGAGACCCACAGGGCAACCCACAGAGATTGCTGCCATTTGTAAAGTCTTACAAGGAGGGCCACTGAGATGCTCCTTCCCATGCAGCATCAGGAGAACGCAGCAGCAATACCCTCTTGTCTTTCTGTATCTCCTGATTATGAAGAAAAGGGCACTCTCTGTTGCTGTTAGTCCAAATCGTATATATGCCAAGCAGCCTGCTATTGCACACAAGACAGCTGCTAAGGGCACGCAGAGCTCACAGGTCAGTCTCTTCTCTGCTGAAGACATAAATTTAAGGCTCTCCATCTGCACCAGGGCTAATTTGAATGAAACTCAAGGAAATATAATTGGTTTTGAGGTTTCTACTCTTGTATCAAATTTAATCAAAACTGATCAACACATTCAAAAGTTATTAGAAAGTGAGTGACAGATAGACAAATGAACATGGAAACAGACTGCAAAACTCTGTAAGCCCTGTTTTCATAGACCAGTAGGAAAATCAGAAAAATATGAAGGATATTTATTTTAAAATAAAATATATGTAAAATAAAATACAGTAGTTCCCATCCACATCACCATTGTCTCTCATGGTGATAAGAGCATGTAGGTTTCTCGCTCTCAATTTGTTCTGTGCAAGTGGGATTCAAAACTTTAGAATTGCTAGAAACAAAGCTCAGAGTAGATTATCTTTGAGTTTAAACTTAGTAAAATTATGACCAAGCACAAGAGCTAGTAACACTAAACTAACCAAGTTTAAGTGAATGGACAATGCCAGTTTAAATCACTTCTTCAGACATCAGCTTCAGAATTTTCTTGTTCCTCAAAAACTGAAAAAATGAAATTGTTAGTCCCATGCACAGCCATCTTATTTAACATATCAGGAACAGAGAGCATAAACCCATTAAATTAATTGCATTTATCTGAATAAACCTGCAGTTGACTTAGAAAAATTTTTGAAGTATGTCAATTACATTACAATGCATTTTGTTCTTATTTTAAACTTGGATTACACTATCTTCCTTCCCAGTGAATTCTCCCAATGCTTTAGCATACTCTAGATTATAAGACACTGAAAAAAGGCATGCAAAATGGGCACATGCTTTTTTTTGTACTCATTTTCTCAAGGTACACACATATTTCTATCAAACTCAGTTATCATTAAAAAATCAAATGCACCTTATGTATTAGATAGTGACTATTCCATGACAAAATATTATATTCCAATGTTAAAACTATAACCTTCCTTACCTTTGCAATAATGACTTCTTTTTTCAAAATCTTCATAGCATAGTATTTCCCGCTAGCCTTCTCTCGGACCAGGATAACTTTGCCAAATGTGCCTTTGCCCAGTAGTTTTAAATAGTCAAAATCATTCATTGTCTGTAAGGAGCAAAAACCAAAGATTAGCAAGACTTCTGCTATCCAGTTTCAATATGCACACAAGTGTGTCTGTAAATAACCAAAAGCTGTTACCAATATAATAAGAACACTTTACAAAAATATGTACACTTCTATAATAAAGTTCATAATAGTTAACTTTATCCTTAAACCACTATTATATATTGCTCAATACTACTATTATAGTTCTCTAAAGTCAAGCACTGCACAGTATACCACTTTTATAAAGCACACACAGAACGAAGTCTTAGCCTATACCACTGTTTCATGAATGCTCCACTTCTAAGAAAGCTATCAACTCGTGTATTACCAGGGACACAAAAACATGGCTTATCAGCTGGTTTAGTGTAGCATCAACCACTGCACCGATGGCTTTTTTTGAAACACGCGTGATCCTCACTGCAATATTATACCAGTAAGATTCTAAGTAAGTCTCTGAGAGAGAGAGTACCAGGAACTACCAGGGAGACCATTAGGTCTCTACAGCAACTGCACAGGGTCACCTTGGATTGACAGCAGGGTTCCTTTGGCCAGGGCCAATTCAGGACCAATCAGTGGCTTGTACTCTGTGTTTCCACAGCACATCTTTCAGCACGCTTTGTTACTGGCTTAGGTGCAGCACCACATAACCACACACAGACTGTTAAGGTAACTCAGGAACCTTGAGGAAAGCAGCTAAAAGCTTTGAAAGGCAACACACTCGCGTATTGTTGTTATAGTACTGTTCTGTAGTATCAGTAACTTCCTTTCTTAGTGAATAATACACCTCAAAACATTTGCAAGAGTAATTATACTCCAAGTCTCAGTTTTGCTAAGCTAAATACATTTTAATCCTGCTATGTGTGAGGAAAATAAAAGATTGTGGCTTATCTTCCATCTTCCTAGTGTCTCTTTCTATTACTAGCTGCAGCCTCAGGCAGTTTCCGTCAGTACTGATACTTCTATCTTCCACAATGGAATTAGTACCTTCCTTATCCCTACCAGAAACACCTGTAATAGTGCCTACATATCTCATACTCATTCCAAGTATAGAGCTATTAGACATATCACTTGGTGTGCAATCAGAAACAGTGGTAGCAAACTATGTTCTGTCCTGTGAGACAGAATAAAAGGCAAAATTTCCTTCTGAAATTATTTATTCCTTTAAGCTCAAGTGCATGATACTATTACTGTGATTCTGAAGTTGCTGTGGACAGCCTCTGAAAATCATTTATGCAATTGCTCACTCAGAGTCAGTTTTAAATCTGCTCACGTAAGGGGCAGAATTGAAGTTCCATCAACCACATCAATGCTGTTTAGCTTTTAAGCATTCAACCTGCAACTTAAAAGCTGCAAAAAAGTCTCCAACAGTCTACTTAAGGTAACATCTGACTGGCTGGGTATTTCAAAGCTTTATTAAAGAGAATATGCTTTCTTATATATTTTTTCAAGATCTATCAGCAGGAATCAAATCTTTTTCCCATGTAATGGTTGATTGATAGCCTCTAAGCAAACTTACTTTGGTAAATTCTGCTCTTTGCTCACATGTAAACATATTTAAATATTTGCATGAATAGATCTTGTTTTGCTGCCAAAACAACCTCACACCACGAAGAACAAAACTGTATTTATACCAGTAAGAAATATGAGCAGCAGAGATTTCAAAGGCACATATTTTTACCTAAAGCAAATCCACACAAAGTTAAAGCTTATGATGACAGACAAATCCTTAAATGGTCAAGATTTCCAAAAACTAGTATAATGTCTTACAACTAGTGATGCATGATATAGTATGTGAATTTGTGATCCAAATACTATGTGGCTACTAGTACTTAATGAACTAAAGGCAAGACTTCTCAAATATCACAGTCAGTACTTTGGAAAGTCAGGTTACCTACTTTGATAGTTCTACAATAACTGTCAAGCAAAACCAATTGCCTTTATGCTAAAGGCATAAAAACTGACAAAACCACATGAAAAAGTCTTGGTGAAGTTGGGCCAACAGGGCTGATACCATGGTGGGAGTCTGTTAAAGACTGCCCAACCAGGATGCAGAGGTAGATGAAATATTCCACAAGCAGCTGGGAGAAATCTGAAAATCACTAGTCCTTGTAGTTGTGGAAGACTTCAACCTACCAGATGTCAGCTGGGAACACAATACAGCTGAGCGGGAACAGTCTAGGAGGTTCTGTGTCTAATTTTGGGCTCCTCACTACATGAAAAGCATTGAGGTGTTTGAGCATGTCCAAAGGGCAACAAAGTTGGTGAGGGACCTAGAGCACAAGTCTTAGGAGGAGCAGCTGAGGAACCTGGGGTTGTTTAACCTGGAGAAAAAGAGGGCTGAGAGGAGACCTTATTGCTCTCTACAACTACCTGAAAGGAGGCTGTAGAGGTGGGGGTCAGTCTCTTCTCTCAAGTAACAGGCGAAACAACAAGAAGAAATGCCCTCAAGTTGCACCAGGGGAGGTTTAGATTGGATGTTAGGAATATTTTTTATGCTAAAAGGGTTAATAAGCATTGGAATGGGCTGCACAGGGAAGTGGATGAGTCACCAGCCCTGAAGGTATTTAAAAGATGGGTAGACATAGAGCTTAGAGACACGGTTTTAAAAGGTCCTGAAAGGTCACTTCCAACCTAGGCAGTTCTATGATTCTATTCTATGATTCTAAGTTCCTGATGACTGGAAAAGGGGAAACATAACCCCTATTTTTAAAAAGCCACGGGGAACTACAGGCTAGTCAGAATCACCTCTGTGCCTGGAAAGATCATGGAGCAGATCCTCCTGGAAAATATGCCAAGGTACATGGAAAATAAGGAGGTGATTTGTGACAGCCAACATGGCTTCACTAAGAGCAAATCACGCCTCATAAGTATGGTGACCTTCTACGACAGGGTTGCA
The DNA here is from genome assembly GCA_013400055.1 of Nycticryphes semicollaris. Lineage (NCBI taxonomy): Eukaryota > Metazoa > Chordata > Aves > Charadriiformes > Rostratulidae > Nycticryphes > Nycticryphes semicollaris. The sequence goes on from VXBJ01005782.1 coordinate 185,891, forward strand.
GAATTGGTAGATAAAGGAAGAAAAAATGACAGCATCTACCGGGACTTGTGCAAAGCATTTGACAGCTTGCGCACAACATTCTTGCCTCTGAATTCAAGAGGCAACAATTTGATGGATGGACCATTTGGTGGATAAGGAATTGTCTGGATGATTGAACTCAAAGGGTTGTGGTCAACGGCTCAATGTCCAAGTGGCAGCCAGTGACAAGTGGCATTTCTCAGGGGTCCTCCCTGAGACCAATGCTGTTTAACATCTTTGTTGGCGACATGGACAGCGTGAGACAGCGCACCCTCAGCAAATTTGCTGACAACACCAAGCTGTGTGGTACTGCCAAGTGCTGGAGGGAAGGGATGCCATCCAGAGGGACCTGGACAGGCTGGAGAGGTGGACCCATGCAAACCTCATGAAGTTCAACAAGGCCAGGTAGAAGGTCCTGCACATGTGTGGAGGCAATCCCATGCACAACATACAAGCTGGGCAGAGAATGGATTGAGAGCAGCCCTGTTGGTGGATAAGAAGCTCAACATAAACTAGCAATGTACAGTGGCAGCCCAGAAGGCCAACCAAATCCTGGGCTGCATCAAACAAAAAAAAAAAAATCATGGCCATCAGGCTGAGGGAGGTTATTCTGCCCCTTCACTCTACTCTCATGAGACCCTACCTGAAGTACTGCGTCCAGGTCTATGGACCTCAATATGTGGATACTCCATCCCTGAAGTGTTCAAAGCCAGGTTGGATGGGCTTATCAGTAACGTAGGCTAGTGGAAGGTGTCCCTACCCATGGCAGAGCGTTGGAACTAGATGATCTTTAAGGTCCTTTCCGACCCAAAACATTCTATGAAAATTCCAAAATGCATTCAAAACAATTGAAGCAGAATACAAGCAATTCAGGGCAGAATCTGTATCTTGACAAAGACTGGCTTTATTGGTAAAGAATACTGAGCTTCCGACCATAACAAATTCACTTCTAACAGTCAAAAACTGACGGGATCATAAGCAGCCTCAAAAAGGGGTAACTTTTTCCCATACTTCCAATCTTCTTTGAAAGGCTGGATTTAGATAGGGACCATCAGAGTATGAATAAAACCAGCTCTGAAAACCAGCCCTTTGCCCACACACAGGCGGAAGATCTCGGCTCACCTGAGCATAGACATGGGTTTGATGCTAAGGGCAGCAAGCCAGTCAAATCAAAAGACTCATTTGTCCAAAATTTGCTCACAAAGTTCATCGAAGCAGTAATGAATATACCTGTAAGCTCAGTGAAAACGAATTAAATAATATACGCATATTTATAAGACAAAGGTAACAGCTTTGCAAAATTTTGAGCTGTGGCTTAACAGCAAATTATGGTGGTAGCGCTAATTCTAAGAATAAAAATTCCTAATTTGCACACAGATTATATCACTTGGAGTTTTAATCTGACTTCATCAGGAAGAAACTCTATTTACAAGGAATAGTACAGCAAGAAAGAAAAACAGTTTGCTAAGAATTTCTAGTGCCCTGAAACTCATGGATGCTATTAGTGTAAAATTCAAGTGGCACATTGACACCATTTTTAAAAAGCTGCAAAAAACACAAAGTGCTTTTGGTTCTTCTAGCTAATCTGGTCAGGGACATTGCTGTCATGCCTGTTCAAATCAAGTCCCACTTCCTAAAGACTGTTTTCTTCACAAACCTTTTGCTACCTTTTTAGAACAGGCCCACTCCTCTCTGTCTTGTTTCTTAATCTGATTATGCTCTTCTACTCATATGTATACCATCTGGTGCATGCACAAGCAAAATTCGCTAGGCTTAGATGTAAAATCAGGTGACAAAATAAGCTTGTGGGACACATTGTGCAAAAAAACCCTGAAATGAAAAGAAATCCAGTACAAAAAAAAAAGCAATAAGTATGCATTAAGTTGTTATAACTGAAATGGTTCTGATTATATTAGCAACTACAAAAGCTTAAACAGAAGCTTTTCACAAACATTTCCACAAAATCAAAACTGTTCTTAAAAATACCACTTTTTTCCCCAATTTCAATTAACACCATGGGAATGACAACTCCCCATCAATATAGGCACTTAATATTCTTGTTCCCAAAAACTTCCCAGAATCTTTTGCTGAAGTGTTGCAACGGTCAGAAATCTGCAGTGGGATTTTGAGTTTAGGCAAAAAAAATATCCTTGCTGTCATCAGTATGTCCTTCACTGGCTACAAAACCTCCATTCTGCTCTATTATTAGATATTAGAATATCACCATTTTTCATTTCACCTTTGTTTTGCTGAGTTTGCTTTTGGCATGTTGCCAGAGCCGTTAAATATTGTGCAGCACTGCACGTGCACTTTTCCAGCACCTTATTTCAGCATTTCTTAAAGCGTAAGCAGCAAGGCAGGAACAAAACTGATTCCCACAACCCCTTTTGTTGCATGGGAAAATGTACTGCAGCGTGAACAAGGAAAGCATACATTACAGATAAACTACTTATATTAGACAGCATTAATTTTGACACCTTGAAAATGCTTGTTGTTCTGCGGCGGTTTTATACTCCGCTAAGAGGATACACAGGCTTGGAATAGCGCTCAGATCTTCAACAGAGCAAACCCAAATCCATTCCACATAATCACACTGTCTCTCAGAAAGGCTGACACATCTCAAACACTGCCTCTGTCTTGCTGTCACTTATCATATTTTACCCTGGAGCACAATCATTAAACATCTATGCTGCAAGGCTAAAAGTTCAATGTCAACCTGACAATGTACGATGAGAGTATTGTTGCAGCTGTATATAATTAGCTTTTACCTTTTTCTATAGTGGGAAAAGGTTGGAAGGTTGCATGCAATGAAACAACATAAAAGACCTATGTTTGTGCTGCAAACTCATGTTCTCAAAAGTTAAAACATGACAGAACTAAGATTTGCCATGACACCTTTGTTATATACATAAGGGTATAGTTTTCAGCCACTGATTTTTCTGTGATTCTTACTTCCTATAGCGCAATGAACAAAACCCGCTCTATGAGTAAAGGCACACGCTCACTATTTCTTTTCATTGTTCATCATTCAAAGGCATTCAGTTACATTAGCTATAAGACTATTTTGCTCTGTCAGCAGACTTCCACTCAGTTTTCTACAGCTTTCACTTCTAGCGAGAAAGAATAAAGCCAGTCCTATAGAAAGGGGTTATTATTTCTCATGCAATTTCAATGCATTTCTTGAGTCATGTCAAACCTGTATAGTAAAGGAGAGACATCCGTTTTCAAGAGTAGTCTGCAGTTACAGAAACACAGGACAAAATGGAAACACAAAATAATAAGCAAATTTTTGTGTGGCATTGAATCTTTAAAACCTGCTCTTAGTTGTGTGTTTATTCTGTTGACTCGAGAGCTACAAGAATGTTATAGCCAATAATATACATATTTCGACTTAGAGCAAAAGCTCTGAAGGACTGTAAAATAAAAACACACTGTTTTCTCTCACTTCATTGAAAACTAAAGCAGAGTTATTTTCCCAGATAGCAAAAAACAAGGTCATTAAAAGCCAAATCCTGCCAGCCTTTCTCATGCAAATTATCTAATTTGTACTGGGTATTATTTGCATGAGAAAGGGGGCAAATCTACTCGTCTAAAGAAAATATTATTACCATACTTCTAGACGAGTAAACAAACAAAAAGTAAAAGATTAAAATAATATTCAAACAATAAGCAGAATGCTAACATGTGCCTGAACAGTTGAACGTTGTTTTTCAGAAGTGCTATCAGATAGCACAACAAATAAATAAAACTAGAGCAGTTCAGCTTTACTGAAATAAAAATTATGTACTTTTATGCTTGTAATACACTGAAATTTATGTAGAAATACTATTCCCTGTATATTGTTTTACCCTACTAAACTATTCTACAAAAGATATTTACATATTAATATTGTCTGTTATTTTTCAATGCCATTACCTTTCTTTTATGATGGGTTGTTGAAGCATCCATCTCTTCTTCTCCTATATTGTCTATCTGTGAAGTTGGACTACAGTTCATCCTCTCCTCTTCTTGCCTCTGAAGTCTGTCTGCTACAGCCTGGATTGCTTCTGTCCATTCTTCCCTATCATGAACAAGCCAACATCATTATTAGAAACTCATAAAATACGTCCAAATAAATGGTTTATAATGTTTTTCACACATTACATTGCTTCAATGTTCAAGTCCCGTGTTACACAGCAGAAGACTCATATAAATTAATCACTTCAATTTCCTTCCAAATACTGCATTATGTTAATGAAGTTGACCAGAATCAAAAAGGATCACTGATCAGTTAATTTCAAGAATTACCAGTGTCTGATTTTGTAAATATTTTAACAGTGAAAACACTTGTTCCAGGTGTAATACAGCTCAGGAAACAGAAAGTCATCTTTTATATGATACTATCTGATAATAACTTACTATTTTTAAGAGTCTTTCTTGCTGTTCCCGCTCCCTGCTAGACATTTTCACAGAAAACAAATAAGATTTATTAAACCACACCATGTGTTCAACTCTTCGTCTGTCTCGTCTTAGAACTCAACCTTTTGGCCAATTTCAAATTCCCCTGAGGAAGAGGCCCTCAAAGATAATTAAATTCCAACAAGCGTCATAAAAAACAGTGGCTGCACAGAGGGGCAGGTCCAGCTGAGGGTTTCTGTGGAGAGACAAGCAGGGGCACTCTGTGCTGGGTAACCAGGAGATACACCAGCCAGCCCATCAGCGTGCTACAGCCCCACACCGAGTGCAGTACCTGCTGCTTTTTTCTCAGCCAGCAAGGGGTACAGGAGGAGTCTCGTGGTATTAGTGAAGGCAGTAAGAGGTATTGCACTGCATACACTGAAGATAGGAGTAGAGAAACAGTACCGAGGTAGAACAAAAAAAAAAAAAANTCAAAGCCATTGATTATTTGTTGATACATCATTTATTGATGAATAAAGCCAAATCATAGTATTAGTCTCAACAGGACAGATGCCTGCAGTGGGAAGACTCCGTGCATCTAATGAGAGACAGATACAGAATATTTGAACATCCCAGATCTCCTAAATGCTTGTGGTACATTAAAAACCTTAATTCTTAAGAGTTTGCATATGCTTACTGAAACAAGAAAAACTAATAACCAGATATAAAATAAATTATAACAAAATTACTGCTTTCTGTGCCAAAAAAAGGGAGCATATTAGGAGGAATAAAATGAAAATTTAAGACAGCGAAGCTGGAAAACGCTTCAATGCAGGCTTCTATTGTTCAAAATTTTAACACTTCAGAGACATATCATGACATAGTTTTGGCTTATTTGAACATACTCATCCCACCTATTCGCAGGCAACTCTTATACTAGCTATGAGCTCAGATAATATTTTACAGAAGCTGACTTATAAATTCTTCGAGTAACAGCTCAGATGTGCTCAGAATGTCACAGTTCCAAGTGCTGATCACTGTGTGGTCCCAGCAGAGACCGTGCCGAGGGTTCTGCATAAAGAACACAGAAAGCAAAACAAAAATAAAACCCTCACCGTTCCTCCGGAGTGTCTACGTGGAATGTCCTCTCTATGACAGTGGTCCACTGAAGACATCTGATAATGAATGTGTTTGGCTTTGGTCGCTCTGTTTTCATTAGCTGACATTCTAGAGAAATACATAACATCGCCTCTTTTATACGTTGTCAATTAACAGGTGAAGAGCAAATAAAATTGCTTAGATAAAATACATATAGTTTATGTATACCTATCCAGCACACGTAAGGAAATACAGAATGACAATATAACCACGGGCTTGAGCAAAAAGTAGCAGGTAATAATCAAAAGGCAAAGAATGCAGTCAGAGGAATTGAAGGAACTTGCACTGTCGCCCACATATAGAGTGTGATCTCCATTTGCAAACTAGGTCTGTGTTATGAGGGTAAGAAGAGTATTAGATCCTGGATTGCTCTAGTATGCCAAGGTAACAGTAGTAGCCACAGGCACATTTTTCCATCTGTACCTGGCAGGAAGAATATGATATTTTCCCTTCAATGGTAACCATGCCACAATTACCCATGCTACTGTCACTTCAGGATTAGATTTATTGTAAAACACCCTTTCTGAGAAAATTCAGATGATGAAACTAGTCTAATTATTAAATAGAGAATAATCACACACACACTTCCATTGGGGCTGCCTCAGGAAATCCTCTAGTCCTCTTTGTACCCCAGGCCAGAATCAGGTCTACCTATGCTATTTCTCATTAGTATTTCTCTAAACTCTTTCTACAATTCCCTAAAAGTAGTAATTTCAAAACCTCTATAAAGAAACTATTCCATCCAACTATAAGGCAATTAATTATGTTTATAGTTGGAAGATGTTTCCTAGCATTTAATGCAACTGTTCCTATAATTTAAGCATACTGTTTCTTGCCCTATTGACTAATTCATTTTATCTTTTCAGCAGCTATCCCTTTTAGATATTTGAACATTATTTTCTCTCTCTTCAGGCTTCTCTGCCCTCAATCAATTCAACCAATTTGTCCTCACAGGTTGCGCTTTCAGATCCAAGATCTTCCTTGTCACACAAACATAGACTGCCTATTACTCCTTTGTCACAAGATCACAACACGGGTAATTCAGGCAATGGTTCAATAAGACTTGTGTATTAGATTTTATGATATAGCATACTTCACTGAACATTATATATGCAAAACACTGAACTACTAGTACCCTTTAATTCATGCAAATATATTTAAACATTTTTGTGAAGATCACAAAATTACTCTATCACAAAGATTACTCTGTCAAAAGTGTAATTTGTTTTCCTGCAGCTACCACAGAATAAAAACAAAGCTCACATCTCAAATTCTGGAATGCTATCACTTGTTCAAAGCTGATCCAGATCAAATGTGTGATCTAAAATGATTTATCAGGTTCACAAATCAGTCAATAATGAATATGGCAACAGAACTGCTGTTCATTTACAATCCACTCTAACTTCCTTTTGGTAGAGCTACCACCTAGCAGTTGACCCACACATTTTACTGATGTAGTTGACCATTCGGTAGCAAAAAGCCTTCAACTTATTCTTGGTGAATTGCATTTTATTATTTATTCCCATTTACACCAATGCTTCACAAAAGTCATGTTATATGACATATTACCACTTCACAAGGCATGCTATTCTTTTATAGAAATAAATTATATTGGCTTGATGTACTTCACAAATTCAGTGTCCTGAAACTTCAACTATCATCCACAATTTGAGAGGTAAGTGTTTTAAATATTCTCCAAGGAACCATATCAGACTCAGCAAATTTCTAAACACCTAACACACAGAAGTACCCTCTACCCTGCTTTTGCTTTCTCTCTTATGCTTTCCTTTATTGACAGTGTTAATTGTACAAGATACACACTCATAGCTAACCTTCCAAAATGCATATTACTAGCTCATAATGAGCTTAAAGCCTTAGCTCAAGGCACTGATGGCCTCCGTGGGGTACATCAAGAAGAGTGTGGCAAGCAGGAAGAGGGAGGTTAGCCTCTTCCTCTACTCTGCCCTGCTCAGGACCCATCTGGAGTACTGTTGGGCTCCCCAGTTCAAGAAGGGCAAGGAACTGCTGGAGAGGGTACAGCACAGGGCTAAAGATGATCAGGGGCCTAGAACATCTCCTTTATGAGGAAAGGCTGAGGGATTTGCGTCTTTTTAGTCTGGAGAAGAGAAGACTGGAGGGGGGATCTGATCAATGCCTATAAATACTTAAAAGGTGGGTGTCAAGAGGATGGGACCAGTCTTTTTTGGTGCCCAGTGACAGGACAAGAGGTAACAGGTGCAAACTCGAACATAGGAAGTCCCATCTAAACATGAGGAGGAACTTCTTTGGTTTGAGAGTGCCAGAGCACTGGACCAGGATGCCCAGAGAGGTGGTGGAGTCTCCTTCTCTGGAGATATTCAAAACCTGCCTGGACACATTCCTATGCAACCTGCTCTAGGTGGCCCTGCTTTAGCAGGGGGATTGGACTAGATGATCTCCAGAGGTGCTTTCCAACCCCGTATCATTCTGTGATTCTGTGATATAAAGCCACAGCAAATATCAGCAGACTTACTTGTACCAGACCATCCTTAAAACAGGCATGAAAGAACTGATATTAGGGGGGTCTTTGTGAGGGTGCCTTGACTTAAGAACTTTTATGCATACTGCAAATTTTTTTATTTGAAAGAGCAAAGAAGGGTGGAAGTGGATATGTCTGTCAACAGGATTTTTTTTTTCTGCAGCTTAGCAGAACACCTCAGAAGTTTGACAGACATGTATAAAAAATGAAAGATAAATAAAGTAAATATTGCACTACACGGGTGTGTATTCCACAAATCTATATAGTCACCATACATTTATATATAATTATGTAAGTCAGATTCCTCACAGGTCAAGGAGATGACTTTAACAAACCTCCATATACTGTGGAGACTCAAAAGAGAAACAGTAATCCAAGCTCACTACTTTTATAAACTCAGCTAGGTCTTGGATAGGATGAAAGCCATCCTCAACGTTTAGAGCAAAGAGCTAAAGCAAGATGGACACAGGAAGAGGGAATCGAACACAACAGCTGGAAGAGGAAGAAGGAGGACAGAAACAGATGTCAGGAAGTTGGGGAGCATGATGAAGTAAAGCTGCTTAGGTTACTTAACCAGGCTTGTAGCTGGGTCCAAGTATTACTCATGAGATCAAAGAAACAGCCATCTTCAGGGATACTGAAGTCCACAATATGATAATTATGATGGTGAGGCTAGGGTTAACAGGCTATTTGTTTTCTTAATTTCCTCAGCTGTAGCTCTAAGGAATGTGTTGGGCTACCTTCAAACTGAAGAGACTAGAAGCATTGTCTGCTGTAAGATTATCTCATCTTATCCTGACAAAACCATCCTCTCATCTTTAATCCTATCACACTTCAATCATGTAGGCTGAAATTTTCTTTGCTGGGTGCCTGCCTAAAGCTGCACACTGCTGGAAAACACTACTTTTTGGAGATGAGACTTAAAACTTGGCAAACCAAGACCTTTGATATCCTTTTAGTATTCCTGTGAAAATGTAAGGCATCTGGCCACACTACATGTGGGAGGGATAACAGTGCAATGGGAGGAGGGTAAAAAATTACAGTAACAATTACTTAAGAACAAAATAATTTAAAATCTATGCATTGAGTATAATCCAAAGGCTACAGCTATCTCCTACCTCCACACCTGCTAAATGGAAAGCTCTGTCTCCTATATTCATAATGCCTTATCCTATTCCTCTGACAATATGAAAAAGAAACTACCTTATTGAAGCAAAATCCAAAACGGAAAGATGGCATCCAGCAAGTTATTTACAGAAGAGATGTCAGGAACAAAAGACAAGGGAATAAAGGGAGAAGAGTGGAAATGGAACAGGAAAGAAACTGGAACCTGCCTAAGAAAAAAAACTTTGGGGTTAGCTAGAGTAGAGATAAACTAGATTAGCTAGTTAGATAGCTTAGGAAAAGGAAAGTAAAAGAAACTGCCAGGGACAAAAAAGTAAGGTGACCATATTAGGACAATCTGAAGGCAAAACCATACAGAGTGAAACCTGCAGAAAAGTCTGTATGAAATAAAAAGCACTGTGCCTGTTACGGAGCCGAAGATTTTGAATTTCACCATTTTCTGATAGCTAATACATACAAAAATGTATACATTAAAATGTTATTAATTTAAGTTTGCCAACTCAAGCACATAAAAACTGTAACTAATAGAATTAAGACTGTCTATGTTCAAATGCTATCTATAACATGGTCTTTACCTATATTTATATTATAATATATTATAATAAATAGATGTATTGGTATATATGCTATGTAAATCTGTATCTGATATATAGAAGTATTATTGGTATTATTTTGGTACTATATATTGGTATTAATTTTTTCAGACAGTCCTCAAAGAGATTGTATGCTTTATTAACAAGAACAAAACACATCAATGCATACATGAAGTTCTGTAACTACCAAATACTATTTACTCCCTGAGTTTTCATTAGAGATGATTAACTAAGTCAAAGGTACTAAAAAATACCTTAGCAATTGAAAATGGTGCTGAAAAAATAAAAAAACCCCAAAACATCCAAACAAACAAAATAACCCCCCACCAAAATGTCATTTCACTCTCACTAAAGGATGCTATTGAAAAATAAAATCTAAAAAAATTTAATGAGCCTTTTTAATATTGTTGAAAGTGGCTGAAGATTCCATTTCCTTGTGGAAGCTTAAAATTGAATATGTTCATAACCTTCCCTCCTGGAGTAAATAAAGTTTCAGAAAGAAGTGGAGGATCATTGTATTTCTGAAAGTGGTATGCTACCCATCCTTCTCAAGCAGATAAAAGTAACTGAAGTCTGATGATATTTAATACACCCACACGCTTCATGTGCTGCTGTATACAAACGTATGGAATAAATAACATTCCTGTCATGACTGCAACATGAATAAAAACTTGTTTGTGAATGTCTTTCACCTCCAGCTTGGGGGGGGAGGGGAAGACGCAAATCTATTAAGATGAGTAAATACTCTAATACACTACTGCTAATTACCAAAATATTTTTCTACTAATCACTGGAAAAACCATAGTAGGTTTAGACAGAGAGAATAGTTTGGAAACTACAAAAGCACAGAAGAATGAGTGAAACTGGCTACTGAGAGCTGGCTCCAAGCACTGGAGTGATAGTTGGGTCATTACCAAGAGAAGAGAACACTCTACCATAATGTCTTCAAGTTTGCTACTATACATAAACATATGTAATTAAAGGGCTGAATCTCAACTCAAAACAGTTGGAAGTCTAAATTATCATTCAAAAAGATGAGCAAGCCAGTAAACAGACAGACTCAACTTTGTGTTCTTGTATGCTAGCCATCTACGACTTGAAATTACACATTTTAAGCCTAAAACTTTCTGTCTTACTGGGATTAAACTTCGGTCATGAAAATTTTCCCTTTTAATATTAGGGGGGATGAAAAACCTTGGGGGAGAACACTTGTTCTAATCATCAAAATACAAAATCAGTAACAGAAACTGACAACTCCATTCCAACAAGTCTGTAGTACTCATTTGGCCATTTTTTGATCTATACAGAAAATGGGAAAAAAAAAAATAAAACCAGTATAAAGAAATACAATGGACATTTCTCAAGTATAGAACTTCTCTTTCTAAAACAAAACAAAACAGCCAGGTGCATACCAGAGGTTAACTTCTGTCTCCAGTATTCCCAAACAATCTGACAATTCTAAAATGTTAGACTAGCTTTTTCAAATAACTGCTACTATCTAAATTAAGTAGTTATGCTAGTTAAACTCTGCTGTGCAACTCTAACTACAAACTGTATTTCAAAACGTTCTGTTTACTTTACACCATTCTGAACCACAGATGACAAAGTTTGCTTGAAGCTGTAATTACTCTGCAAAGCTGGGAAGCCAATTAGAGGGCCTGAAACCTGCCAGTTCCAAAAAAAAAAAAAAAA
>VXBJ01005782.1:197401-281691 GCA_013400055.1 Nycticryphes semicollaris
AAAAAAAGCACAGATCATCTGTTCAGATTTTATTAAAAAGTTTAAAGTTTGACTTCTATAACTTTAACCATATAATCACCAGTGTTCTTTTCCTCAGTATATTCATTCAGCATAAAAAATAGAAATAGAAAGAACACTAATACCATTTCATTATTTCATATATGGAAGCTTTCAACGTCGGCAGAAATTGTTGATATGGCTAGACAAGAATAGTAAACATACAAGCAGCCATAAAAAAATCGCACTACAAATGAACAGAAGGTTGCAGATTCAAGAAATTATTTCTAATACAGACCGAGTTTTAACACAAAAGATTACTTTGATTATCATATGATAGAAAAGAAATATAATCAAACCACTGCTTGCATTGTTTAGGATATATGCTGTTTTAAATAAATAGAGTGCTATGTATATTTACAGATATTGATATCTATCCATTTATCTACCTACTTGCATTACAATTTAACCTTGATTTCTTATTCTTCTCTCAGTCTTTCCTTCACAAGAAAAACACTTTTGTCCCCATCTTTCCCTATTCAATTGCTACCCCCATTTTCTTCTTTCTTGTGTCGAAATTTAATGAACACACTGCTTACAAATACCTTTTTCCATTACTGCTACTCTGCACTCCTAATACACACTTTTGTCTGATGGCCTTTTTTGTTAGACAAGTAGCAGAACTAATACATCATTTTCTTAACATTGAGTCAGATAGATGTGCTTTTGCTCAGATACATATGAAAAGCCATGAGTTTTGCATATATGTACAAATATAGGTGTATGCATGCACACCCCCCACACCCTCTTAGTTTGGTCTTCTCTTGATTCTCCCACTTGTTTAACTACTCCCCACGGGAAACCTACTTTCCAAAATGCTCTGTCCTTTCTCACTCCATTTTATCTCCAGGGAGTATGTGAACAACTTAATATCCCTTCTTTGGCCCAAAAATGCAGTTTTCCCCTAAAAATGTCATCCCCTAAACTGCTGAACAGATCATTTTTCTCCATTGTCCCTTTGATCACATCACTCTTCTCTTCACATTCCTCATTTCTTATCCAGGTCTATCACATCAAATATTGGTAGCTTTTCAACATGATCTGGACAGACCACAGCTTACCCTCATCCTTGGTATCATTCTTTATTCAGTATCAAAATGCCACCCATCCTTCTACTGCTCCAATTTCAGCACCATTTCTCAAAAGCATTTCTAATTTCTCTTTGCCATACTGGTTCTCTTTTAAATCCTCCTTAAAACTTTCCTTCACCATGTCTTAAAAAACAAGAGGGAAGGAAGGAAGGAGAGAGAAAAGAAGGGAGAAGAGAGTAAAAATCTAACCTTGACAATGGATTAGTTGTTGATGCGCTGAGACCACTGCCTGTACTACAGGCTAATACTGTCTCATTGTTTTCTCATACTCCCCCCATCTGTTTGCATCCATCTGCTGTCCCTTGTTTTATATTTGGAATTTTAGCATTTTGGAGCAGGGACTGACTTTTTGTTCTCTATGGGTAGAAATCCCACTTCTGTGGGGCTTGGCTCATGACAAGTAGTTGTATGTGCTTTGATGATACAACAACATATATGACTGCACAATAAACACAAAAATTAATTATATTCCTTGAAGCGGAAAAAGATCATCCTTGATGCACCTCATCATGCTGGAAAGTCTTTTATTTTCAACATTCCATCAAAGTACTAAAGTAGCATCTATGTCTTTCTGTCATTATAACAAGTTTGCTAGTTGCCCCTTCATGCAAAAGGGAGAATGAAAACAGAAGATTTCTGCATGTTATTGTTGGGTTTTGCCAGAGTTCAGTTTGTTTTCACAGAATACAGTAAAATTATATACATTCTTCTCTGTCTTTTATGCAAACACCCCAATTTTATTTATGCAACTGGATGTATGACACCAGCATAAAAACACTTAGACCTGGCTATAAACATCAACTTTAACCCGTCATGCTTATACTAAACCTTATGTAGACATTACTGGAAATTACAGTATGCTATGCTGGTGTTTGAGAAGGCACTGCCCATTAAAATGGAAGGATGAGACCAAGGAACTAATTTGCATTTAAGATCCAAGCCAACAACTGAATCCAGACATCTAAGTAAAATACCACCACTATACCACCCAGATAGAAACTATTCATAAAGTCATATGAAAGGCTCCCAAAGAAAATTACTGGCCCAGTTTTCCAGAAAACTAAACATCTCCCCATCCAATACAGACAGCAAGATTAGGTATACACATTAAATTTGAGTTCAAATTTCCATAGATCTATTTGGTTATGCAGTACATCACATCATACATACACTGCCTTTTTGTCCCCATAAGTATTTTCAGTGATTAATAAGCATTATTTATTCAATTGCATCATTATTACTTTGGAATTAAATTAATACTGTTAGAAGTATTTATAGTTACGTGCTTATCTCTGGGTTCAGGTCATCCAGTGTTGTGACAGTTAAAAAACCTAGGATTTTAAACTTAAATCTCATTGAAAAGTTACTTGTGGAGTTACATACAAGTTCATGTCTAATACCAAAGTATTTTGATGCAAAAGTTAATCTCACTTAAAACAAACATATATATTTTCCTACCCGTTTCCCTTTTTTCAGAGAGTCTTTCAGAATTCTTTATTGCCTAAATATCATTCCTCTGAAACCTTTCCATGTTTTGAAGATTTTAAAATCCCCAAAATCCCCCTTGTCTCTGGCCCACAGAAAGATTAAGACTAGGAAAAATTAGCACAACTTCTCCATTTAGAATAGTCAAATTTCATAGAAAATAATTTCTGCAGAGAAAAAAAAGTATAAAGGAAAACATGTTATAAAATGTTACTTTCTCATAATATGTAGAATTCTCTTTTTCTTTTCAAAGACAAGGAAAAGGTAGCTGTACCATAGAGTGCTTAGAAAGTACTATCATTCAAGATACGATAGAAATTCCAGGTGACATCATTTTTGGCCAAAGCTCAAAGGCTACTGTGAAGGGATACAGCTCTTCCCAATTATTCCCTTTGTAAAGATCAAAATGAAGGCAAAGGGCCAATTCTCAAAGATGCCTCATCCCAAATGTGCAATGTGATTACCTACATACTCATTGCATGTGTGAGAAGTATGGTTTTTATCAGTAAAGCCACAAGTGCACTCTGAGTAGAACTGAAGCAACTGCCTCTTCTTCCCCACTTTGCTTTCTCCAATAACAATGACCATCAAAGACCAAGGTGATTTACACAAAGCAGCGTTGATTCTACTTAGGCAACACTGGACTCAGCGTTGTGAGCCACGTTGGTGTTTTTGGGAGGTGCCACTGAGAGTATGCATCCTGTCACCCAGGGTACTAGCTTTGTTCTGAAAAAGCATAATGGAGTTTTAAAAGCCAGGACACTTTTTTCAGGCATCTGCCTATAAAGAAAAGTTATACCAATTGAATCCAAATTATTTTTAAACTGGTTCTGAACTGCATAAATGCCTAAGCAAAAGCAATTTACATTAACATATTTTATTTTGCAGTTGAAGTGGGATAGGAATGCACACCCACTCAGTCAATCAAGAGCATGTCTTCAAGCTACAATAGCTTGATTACTTGCAACTACTTGTCTCTACCTGGAAAGAGCTAAATTGATTTTGAACCAGCCAGTTCAGGTAAACTCACATTTGAATTTACCTCTGAAAACCAGTATCAACCAGTTTTAAGTTTCCACAACAGATTTCCCACTAATAAAAACATCACTTTAATTTATCTTTAAGTGTATGGTTAGACACCACGAGACAACTTTGTGTGAGCCTGAGTGTCATGAGCATTAAGTAACTAAAAGCACACTTCCACACACATTCTCTGAACTCCCATGTTAAAAAAAAAAAGACTCTGCTATAAAATAAGCTCGCTCCACATGGGAGAAACAAGAGTGACTTGTTCACCCCCGCAACTTTGTGGCAGCTCCACCGATATAACGCAGGGTGCTCATCACTGACTTTCGCATCTACCCAAAAGGCAGGAGAGCAGCACCCATGAAGAGGAAAAGCCCCTGCCCAAGACACCTAGGGGCCAGTCCCGTATGCCTTGCCAGGGCTCATCTCCACCCAGCCCCCCTTCATCATACTCTTCTACTCTTCAGTCAATTCTGTCTCATTTTCAGGGACACATTTAAGCTCCAGGGACAGAAATCAGCCACCCTCATCTTAGGCTCAGGAGGGTCCCCTGCATTTTGGGCAGCCAGCAATGGGCTGAAGCGTGCATGTGCTGTCTCAGGCTCTCCTGCTCTACATAAAGTTTGTAGCTATCTACACCTCCACTTCCCAATTTCTTCCCCCTACCTTTCTTCCCAGATCACCGCAAGGAAAAAGGATGACCTTTGAACACTGTCCTGTGACAATATGTAAAACAACTTCAGTCTCTCTGGTCTTCCTGTTATTCCCAACAGAGTATGCGGAAAACACAAGGCCAGGGAGACAGTAATGATCACATGCAGGATTTTAAAGTTATCTTGGAAGAGATCTGGAAGGCATCCTAGGGAAAATGTTACTATCCCTGGGAAAGCACCTTTTGCAAAAGTAAGCCCAGTGTCACAGAAGTGGAAAGGCAGCAGACAGACATATGTGGGAAAATGTCTATATGATGGAAGTAACTTGTTTGACAGAGCTGGATATTGAAGTTTTAAGCTATAGAACAAGTATCATACAAAGCAGAGCTGTGCAAACTTTCCAGTGTTCAACTCCAACAGCAATTTGAAAATAATACCACAGCCTTGGCCTTTTCTGCTTAAATAACAAGCTGTAAGCAAGAGCCAAAGATGTCTATCATTTGGAGAGCAAAAAGTAGACTGAGACCACACTCTCGCTTTACAGATAGCTACAAAGATTACATGAAGATAGGACTGTAAAGACATATCTTTAAGTCCCTGCCAACCTAATCAAGATGGTATTAACAGTGATCTCACACTCCATCTGCCTGGCTAGCAATTTATGAAAAACGTACTTCACTATTACAGGAAAAATATGTTGCACCGCTTGTGGCCACAAACCTACTGCAGCAGCCCGGGAACTCTTGGATCAGAGGCCATGAGACCAGTTCTTGACATTTACCAGGTACTGGGAAGGAGATCTGATTCATTCAGATAGTGTTTTTGTTTGTTTGCCCTACTGACAATCTCATCTTCACACAGATAAAATAGCTGATGAAAAACTTACAGTCCTTTGCAATTTAGACTGCAATAACATAATGCTTTATATTTTCAACTTTTCCATGTGTTATGTAATTTTGTACTTTTTACTCAAGATCAAACATAATCCTTTGAATTAAGACCAAATTAAAAACTGGAATCTTATCCAAACATTCTGACGTTTGGCTTTTCATCCAGTTAATTCCACATGGGTACTTCATTTAGTTTTATAAGATTCTTTTTATGAGTGAAAAGTCTCCCTATTCTTGCACTGATCAGCAATCATTTCTGATTAACCAACTCTTTTTCCTGCCAGAAAACAGAAAAATTAATCTTGCTTACCAAAATTGTATTTCCTCGATTAATATTGCATGTCTATTCCTTTAGCTTACATTTACTAAGAATCAAACCTATGGGGCTTGCTAGCTGCAGAAAGGATTATGTGGGGGGAAAGGGGAGCTATGGGGGTAGTGGTGGTGATGGTGTAATTTTGGAAAACAATATAAAAACTTCCAATTTCCAGTAAGGTAGACTTGAGGGGCAGCATTCTGATACCACAATCACATAAGAGCCCAGCTAGCTCAGTGAGTAGAGCATGAGACTTTTAATCTCAGGGTCATGAGGAAGCCCCACATTGGGCAACAATAAATCTGTCATGATTGTGACTGGACTGACCAATCAGAATGATAGATGGCCCCACCTTCCCCCCAGTAAGGAAAATAGAGGGGAGGAAGAGATTAAAGAGATTCATGAGTTTAGGAAAAAGCTAAATGACTTTCATGAAAATATAAACAAATAATTAAATAATAATAAAACCAAAATTTAAAAAAAAAGGTAAAAAAAAAGGCATAAAGTATATACAAAACTGTACCAAGCTCCCAGGATGACAATCGTGTCGCCACAGCAGGCATCGGGGAAAGTCCCAGACTGGACTCAGTGACCAACAGAAGCTGGATTAACTGGAATCAGGAACGCATGGATCAGGGTCAAAGGCAGATGAACAGACAGGGTCTTCCTTGGACGTCAGCCATTGAAGGAAGGGAGTTGACCCTTTAATCCCTCAGCTTTTATACTGAGCGTGATGCGGATGGGATATAATACCCCAGCTGGTCAGTTTTGGGTCACCNCCCACCAGTATCAACACACTGGAACTAATTTCTAATTACGCATTCCTTTGCTTTGCTTGGCAGAACTACCATTTGCATCATACTTCTAGTTGCTGCAGCAAAGGAAGACTAGATATGCAATGAAGAATATGGTAAAGCAACACAAAAATCCCCACTGTAATTCTACACATGTTCTTTCTGCGCTGATCTGGGGAAAAAGTATCTAGGAAACTACTAATTGCTATAAATGTGTAGATTAGGACAGTCAGAGCAATAAGTAAGGAGTAACAGCCTATAATCACCGGATTCATATAAGCAACTGAAAGACATAACTATTCATATAAGCAACTGAAAGACATCACTGGTTTTTATGCTGAATAGCAGCGAGGCAAAATGAGCCTCTAATACTATTAAAAGGCTCACACGTTCAATATCATTTGGAAGACTTCTGTCACAATCAGAATATGCAAAGTTTACCAGTTGTGGGACAAGACACAGACTTGGAGCACAGGATTATTTTCTTACCAAATAAAATACCCAAACTACTTCGTATACAAGTGCTGATTCAAGAATAATTTTAGCAAGAAAATAGGTAAATTCATCTCAGTACTGTATCTTCAGCAATGCAGATGAAGTGAACCTTTTCCTTAAGTACACATGCTCTTGTCGTTCCAATACTCCATTATAAAACTAAGGACTGCCATTTACTGTATTGCACTACACTAACACAGTTTTGAAAGAAATTGGATAAATTTTGTAGTGTTCCTTTGAAAGTTTCTAGCTACGATATCCACAACACATACTCAAGGAGATTTTTTGCTACCTTAGTTTTGCTCTTCAAATACTTTCATTTCTGTTCAGACACACGCTTTCACCAATCTTACTTTGCCAGCTCAAGAAAACCCACAAATTCTTCTTTTAGAAACATTCTTGGAAAACAAGAAATCAAAATGTCTCCACTTTATCCAACAGATACACACTTTGTAGCTTTGCTAATATATGCAAATTGTCTGATTGCTTGAAATTACTGATTAACCAGGCTGGAGAGCTGATTACCTGATTATCCAAGAGAAAAATAATTTAGCATGATTTTGTGTCATTTGACAGTCTAGATAATTTTCTAATTAATTTGAGTTTTCAAGTGAATTCAGAGAAAATACTGAAAAAGAGAAAAGAGGTCAATAATCTGCATAAAGGTAAGCTTTCCAGGAATTTTCTTCTTACAACTATTATTTGTCAACTGTTACTGTTAGTTACAGACACTTCAGATGCAACACACGCAAAAATGAGAACTTGGTCTTCCAAAATATTCAAAAACCAATCCATGGTAAAATCTTCACTACTCTTGTAAAGGTATCTTGTAGAGCTAGACATAAGATTAGTACTGCACTGGTCTGACACATGGCATCGAATTTCCAGTGTTACCAATAAACACTGAACTACACATGAAGCAGTATGTAGCAGATATTTTGTCAATATGCTGAGAGAATAATAAATACTGGAAATACGTACTTGCCACTGAAAAGTTGTTGAGTGGATATGGCAGATCCACATCCTGGGGCTTCTCCTTATAGCCTATGAAAGAGCCATCTGTCTTTAGCAGGAAATATCTTGGCCGCCAGTTTTTAATATATTCTCCTAGAGGAAAAAAAAAAGTTCATTAGTACTGCAGGAAAAAACCTTTGATATTAAAACCCATAACATATTATCAGTGACTAAATTAATTATAGGAAAATCTTTTCAGACTTTTTCAATTTACAGAGAAAACTTTAACTCTCTCCAAAAGAAGAGAAAATTAAATTGCAGTGGTAAACCTGGAGTATACAATGATGCCTCTGGAATAAGAAGTTACAACACCATATAGTAATATTCTATAATTCTCAGTTTTATCATACTATACTCTTTAAAATCCTTCATCTTTATACCTACAAACAGTTCAAAATTTGCTGCAGGCAAAAATAAGCACGGCATCTTGACTCTTAATAACAAAATGAAATCTAAACTACTACAAGGTAGAGCATTTTCCCTGATGAGCCAAAGCAAAGACAATTAATTTCCTCTAAACCTGCACTAAGCAAACACAAGAATATGGGGGGGTAATGGAAGAACCTACACAAATTATAGTTAACAAATATATCTGAAAGCAAAGGGAATAAAAAAGTAGAAGCCAATTACCTTCTAAGAAGCAAGCCCACCAATAAATCCACCACCACCACTACCAATAATTCCCCCTACCCAAGTCGAGCAGAAGATTCTGCTAGCCATGTGGTATTCAGGACCAGAAACACAGGGAACAGGTCAGCAATAACTAAGTAGTAGCTAACTAATTAACAACAGCTTAATTAATGCCACTTATTTGCTATTTAAGAGTGAAAAATCTCTTTAATAGCATTATAGTTTACAATGCCACACCAACATCTCAGCAACAATTTTATTTTTAATGCAATTACTCAGTTAGGTACAGGTGAATTTAGATGTGCCCAGTCTCCCTGTCTTTGATTTCTATCAACCCTGCAAAGTAAATAACGTATGTACAACTACTCACTAAGCTCTAAATAAGTCACTGTTTCATCATTATACAAGTAAACATTTTAAGAAAAAAAAAAAAAAGTATATGGAACAATGCAGAACTTCCAGCCCTGCCTAGAACTTCTCACCATTTGCAAAATGCTCAGAACTGATGAGTCCAGAGGTGGCACTGGTCCTGGGCTAAGCCCAGCCCTGTAATGCCATTTACCACCTCAACACCCTATTAACTGTAGTTATGTAGCTTTTAGACAATTCAAAGGACAAAAAGAAGTTTACATCCATATGACATGGAGATTACTCCATTAAAGGCTATTCTAAAAATTCATTAATCACATCTTCACCTCTCCATCAGAGCAATAAACTAACTGTCGCTGAAGTTCAACATGGGAATGGTTAATATGGCCTTGCTGAGCTTGACCACAACATGTAAGGATTTTGACAATGCCCACGGCTTAAAAATTTAACTGCAGCCATTAACATTTCTGATTTTCAAGATGTATTTAAGCAGGAAAGCTGGGTAGGGACTAGGAAACAGAGAAGAGGAAAGAGTTATAAAAATGAACACCGGGCTATTTGTGCTGACTTATGTTTCCTGGCCTTCAGCAGCAAAACTCTATTTAATCCTGCTTCTAAATAGCAGGGTACCTGCTTGATTTTGTTATCTATACATTTTCATATAAGTAGAAAGAAAATTGAAAAAGTCAAAGTGCTACTTAATTTGACCACAAAATGAATAGAACAGATAGAACTTTAGTTACATTTGTATTGACTCAGCTTTCTATCTCAGATCCCTGGTGCTAGTTCAGCTGGGAACATCCCTGCAGACACTGACAGGCTGAACTGACTTCTCAGTGGGAAATCCCAGCTATCATGAAAGCAAACAATAAAAAAAAACAAAACAAAACAAAAATCACATATGAGATACTTGTAAATTGGAGAAGAAATACAAGTGCACTATGGGAAAACAACATGTGTAGCTTTATACCAACCACAGTGAAAATTTATATCATCAGTACATGAAAAGAGACATTTCTTGAATTAAGTTTGCTGAACACTTGAAAATGAAATAATCATAGGCCTAAGTAAAGGTATGGCTCATATTTTAAGAACATTCAAAATATGCCTTGTGACTAATTCATTGAAATCTGCATGGACTCAAAAGCTAAAGCCACAACTAAATCTTATAGATCCGATCATGCAATATAAGTTTTAAATATACCAACATCCTAGTTGCTCTCTCAAACACACCATAAAGAGATTCCTCCATACGATAAATTATATGTTATTTAGTTGGAACAGTAAGTGACTGTTATGAAAGTGGCTGTTACTAGGTTTAAAAAACTATCAAGAACTTAGCCTTATCTAGAAAGTGCATTAACTGGAAAGCAGTTAAAAACCACTAAAGAAGAGTTCAACGACACCATGGAGAGAATACCAACATGCCTAAAACAGGTCAGCAATCCAATAGTTCAGGTTTCAACACAAGCCCTCCTTCCTGCAAGGAATGAACTGTATAGGGAGATAAGCAGACTTCTCTAAAATCAGAGCTGTCAGGGTAAGTACAGTCATTAGTCACTTCAGGAAAGAACAGAAGCCTTTGATAGCTTACACACACACTCTCCAGGACTAAACCTGTAGAAAAGGAGACCCTTCTAGCAGATGCCCTTAGGGACCCAGCACAAAATTCCCTGATCACTTACTCCATCTTCTCCTCTTAGGACAACACTTCAGACTTTAGTAAGCTTCTACTAGGTACTCAGAGTCTCTTAATCAGAAAACCGATCAGATTTTTGATCACCTACTGAGTTACACAGCTGATGTTCTCCTTGGAGAAAAAACATTAGAAGAGTATGACTAGCATTTCCAAGCTCCTCTGAAGAGAGCTAACAACTTTGGACAAAAGCTAATCAAAAGAAGACATAGAATGACATTTAAGTACCAGTTTATCCATGAGCATATCTA
Source organism: Nycticryphes semicollaris (assembly GCA_013400055.1). Taxonomy (NCBI): domain Eukaryota; kingdom Metazoa; phylum Chordata; class Aves; order Charadriiformes; family Rostratulidae; genus Nycticryphes; species Nycticryphes semicollaris. The sequence continues at coordinate 208,169 of VXBJ01005782.1, forward strand.
TACCTCTGTCTTTGCCCTGCTATAGCCAGATACAGGACACGTAATTTAAAAGCAGCTGTAAAACACTATGACTACATAAGGATGCATCTCTTTCTTTCATAGACATATTTCTTTGATGAATGTTTTTCCTAAATGGTTTCTCAACATAAATCATGGTCAGATTACTTTTTCAAGACATCTGTACAAACACAGAAACAAATCCCCCAAGTTTTGTCTTGAAATTACCAATATTCCAACCCCTCTTCAAGGCCTATACGTGAATATTTATCATCTCTTCTTTATTTATTTTGTAATTTAATTAACAAATGGGTGCACACTTTTGAAGACTAAAATAAACAGTGGTATCAGTGAGCAGTTCACTTAGCTGCTCAAGTGGTTTAATAGCTCTCAAGATACACTCTAGGTGCTCTCTATTATGCATTCCTTCTGCATAATCTGCTTAAAGATAGAAAATCATTGTAGTCTGTACTTCTTAATAGACGTGTGCTTACTGAACATTGAACTGCTTTGAAAAGAGAAATCCTCCATAAAAAAAAAAAAAAAATACTAAAACCACAGGAGAGTATTTGAAAAGAAAAAAACACTTCCACACATCATCTAATTTACCAGCTCTGCATGAAAGTAAAAGAAAAAATAGTAAATTTTACAGTACGAGCAATACTAGATTACTTTACAGATATTTGGAGTGTATGTTTATCAAATACCTCAACACAAGCAAACAACAGTAGATTTACATCTGAAATTCATTAACTGATGTGAAATTCCATGAGAAAAGAGAAGTCCAACTGAAGGCTAATCGAACCACGAGATACTTCGACAATTTAATGAAATGGAGCTGCAGTACTTAAAAAAGCAGTGGATCTGTCATAAGAATGAATCAGTTTGTAACCTGCTTCCCGCTGAGTTAATAAAAGCTAAACTATTATTTTGCTTAAATTTACACCCTTCAAAGTTGAAAAACATGTTTCTTTTGGGATCTGTTTATTAAACAGTAAGAAGAGGTCTCTAATTTCAACCACTGCAGCGCAGAAAGCGAAGTTATTCCTACATCACTTTAATCATAGCTAAAGTTGTTAAAGCTACTTGAGAAAAGGGACACTGTAATATATATCTCACAGATATATACAGACAATAGATACATACACACGAAATACAAATTTTGAATCCATTTTAGGTTGTTCATATCTGTTTTTTTAACAACTTTTTTTTAATAACTACTGAGAGAATACACTCAAAAGATGAAATAAGAAACACATGAAAATACAATCAGATCTTTATGCAAAATGCACCCTCATACCATGCAACTCTTTAATTAATGTTTTATTTAATAATACACTGGCTAACAACAGTAACAAAGAATGCTTAATGAACATTTGTTTAGAAGACGACCCTCGTGGCTGGCTCTGTATTCACCTCTGTACTGCAACCTAAGGATTTTACTTTTTTGCCTTTAACAGCTACTAACACGAATCCTGCCTTCAGGATATTCCACAAAGTATATTTATTCTAGTGATGCAATTTTTGCAGTTTTCGTACTGCTCAGAGGCGTCTCAAAGAAGAACTTTCTAAGAAACCTGACTAGTATGACTAGTCAACAAATCCATTTTAGACAAATGTATCGCCCAAAGTTCATAATTTTTATACTTCACCTCAGAATTCAAACTCTTTTTAAACATATACTTCACCTCAGATACAACAGTTGCTGTTGTTAGTCTCACCACTTGAAATCCTTAAGCATATGGAAATTTAGCAATTCTTGGAAAATTATTCAGTAACTTAAAATTAATCTTATTATTTTAAAATGTATTTTTTTTAAAAAATCACTTTTGCAAAACAACTACATTTTTCAATATGTAAATGGTTTTAGAGGTGTGAAGGAAATGTCTTTAATATACAGTGCTGATAAGCAACAGAAAACTGAGTTCAAAAACTTGCTTCCTTAAAAGAAGCAACAGCTGCCACACAGACATAAGTGAGATTTAAGGGAAAAAGAAAAAAAAAAAACCAAACCAAAAAAAACCAACCCACCCTAACCCTCTCCAAGCAGAGAACACAAGAAATCTGCCTCTTGTCTGTGCCATCAGTTTACCAAAATGGATTTAATAAAAGTAATAAAAAAATATTTTCCTCTCTTCCTTTTTACTTTTTCTTTCTCAAGGTTCTTTTTTGGTTAAATCAAGTTTCCCAACACTAACATTTAATAAACAGAAGGAAGAAAAACTGAATTTATCTAAAAGCATTTAACAAAATTTTATAGAAGTAAATAAAAAAAATTAACCTGATGCTATTTTTCTTTAAAAGACACAACTGCAATTAATGTCAGGTCAAGTAAAATCTCAGAAGTAACAGTAGTGGTTTTGAGATTGAATTTACTTACCTTGGCCCTCTGAGGGCAGTGTTACCTAACACACGATTAGAAGCATCAGCAGACTATTTGATCAAGTCAGTAGACACTAGTAAATGTAAAGCACTTCTGTTAAATACTTACTTACTTCTCATTTAATGATAACAAATTTGCAATACAATTCAAAGCTACTGTAAAAAATAAATGTTTAAAAAAGCTAAAAAGTATACCTATACTCATGATTCAATATTCAACCTATTGTGAATTTGTTATTATACATCATGCAAAAGATTTGACAAAGTCTCACTGCAAAAGGAAAAAAATTAAACAAAACCGTGATTTTTCCTAATGTTGCTCGTCATTTTAAAAGCTATTTTTATTATATATCCCCTCCCAAGTATTTGCCGGCAGTTCAAAGAAAAGCAGTATTTGGAACTAGTGCTTTTTGATTCTGTTTTATGCTGCGAGACAGTGATTATTTATTTATACTAGCAGTTTTCCCACAGTTCCTAGTAATGCTAAATGACATTTTGAGCACATCTGTACTTACATTAGACAAATGAATTTTTTCAGTCACAACCGGGAAATAGGAAACATTTCATGCTATGTGTGGGCATCAGCTTATACCACAGCTCAGATTCCATTAAGTTTCCTACAAATTGGGGAATTAAGGTGAGAAAGTTCAAGTGCCCTTCAATGTCCATGGTATCGCAAGGATCCAGTGCAGATATAAAGACCGGTCAATTTATGTTCAGCTATGCACAGTTGTGTGGCCAGAAACCAGTGAAAAATCACACAGCTGTTAAGAGTTTACAGAAGGCAAGAAGCAGCCTCAGGGACAAGCTCCAGAAGGTCTTCAGCTGGGCAAGGGGACAAGAAAGCAGGGACAACGTTCTCCTCCATACCAGCCAAGCTGAACTAAAGAGCAGCCAAAGGATAGGATCTTTTTTCTTAAAGCAGCTAGTAGCGGGTAGTGATCAAAGACAAAGTCTCCTACTAGTAAAACAGAGAATTCCAAATGGAGAGGTAGAGTCACCAGGCAGGGCAAAGCCACAGAGCTGCTCTCCATGGTCTCAGCATGCACATCTGTGGTAAAAGTTATGGCAGGAGGACCAAGTTTCCCAATGGAAAGTCTCTCCCTGCTCTTTCTGTGGCGTTTTCTTTCCCCCAGGCTCTGAATGCAACCCACAAATGTGTGCCAGCTAGATGCTTGCTAGGGTTCAAATCACTACCCACATTAATTTTTCCTGACAACTACTGGAGTGAGACAGTGTCCTGTCTTGTATAAATGCAACAGTACTTCAGCTCCTGTTTATTTGACCCTTTCCTGTTGCATTAATAATCTTTTCTGTAAAATGTCTAAAAATCTAGAGGAAAATACTCAATGATCGACACATACTACTATTCAAACATCAATGCAGTTTTCAAGCTGGGCATCGACAGTATTCACAAAAAATTACCGATTTGTTTTGCCATCCCATGGATAATAAATGTTCACAGCACATACTCAATTTTCATCTGCACAAAATTTGTCTTTTTAAAAAATCCTACCAGTTAGCTGACATCCTGACAAATTGAGAATTGACCTTTACCACGTCCATTTTGAGGCAAAAAGAAGAAAAACTTGCCAGTTTCAACACCACTCTCACTTCCCCTTCATTCTTGAAGGATAAGAAATAGAACAATAAATAAATTAAATAGAAGTTTATGAACGCATGCTGTCTGGAATAACAGAGCCCTGTATTGCATCACCATCCCTAAACAACAAAGGAGATCAATATTTTCTAAATATGCCTGCTATTAAGGAATAGAAAACCAAGGTCTATATCCCAGGAACATTAAGGGACACTGCTCACATTTTAAAAATTTTTCTCTAGCATAAGGCTTTATAGGATCAAAGCCCAAAATGCTACACTATTTAGCTGCCTCTCAAAGCAGTTTTGTAGTTTTTAATAATATTGAGTTGTATTGGTGAAAAATGAAAAATAAATACTTAGAATATCGCCTCACATCATATTTTTTATACCTAAAAACCTCCACACTCTCCACACCATTAAGTATTTATATTTTTTATATAGGATTATCAGCATTAAATGGTACTTTGTATAAGAAAAAACAATATTACTTTCTTCTGTTTTTATCAAATGCTAGTAGATCAAAGGATCTTTTTCAAATTTTGAAAATATCTTAAGAGTAAGAAAAGCATACAAATATTCATCTATTAAATTACACTCAGTAATTAAATTCATGTACACATGTATATATTAAAACAGATGACTAAATTTTAAGTGCTTTTAATATGCAGTTAACACGAATTAAAAATCTTATTATTCTCTGACAACTTACAACTTTTTGTAAAACAGCCAACTCTAGTTTACACAAGACATCTCAAACTTTTCATTGTTTGCAAAAGAGTATGATAAGTTTGACAATAGCACTATCATTCAGCTGAGTTTTCTTTGACAGATTAATGTGTTGTCAAAAATTATGTGACTTTTTCCTTTTAAAACTGGTATACTTGCTAGCGTGTTTTCGCAAAGCAAAGTGTCTCACTTCTAAAAACTGGCACATTGCAAGAATTTTTAAATAGTTCCTTTGAACTTTGTCCTTGCCACTAGAAGCACTTCTAGCCCCAGACCTTGACAGGTGCCAAAAAGCTAGCAATACTATCCTTCAGCTATGTTTCTTCCTCAAGCACATCACTAAAGTCAACCTTTTCGCTTTATCATTTAGCCTGTATCATGTGCAAACAATCAGCCCGAGATAGGCAGAAGCATTCCTTAAACTGCTGGAGTGGAAAGAACAGTTCCACTTCTGCTGTACACATCGGGAGAACTCTTTGGTTGCGTTAAATGCTCCATGACAAGCAGCAATGCAGTATTACCCAGAGTAACTTGGACGTCACGTCACTAATTGACAGAACACAGAAAACGGCGCAATTATACAGAGGAGGACTGACAACCTAACTAACAGGCAAAAAGCAATTCTCCATTTGCAGTGCTGTTAAACCTCTGTCTCGGCTCAGATGCAGAAACTGGCTTGTGAAGGAGGCAGGCACACCTGAATTTTCAATTAAAATTAAGTCGACATAATCCGAAACTGACTTCTTCCACTCAGCCACAATGATAGTAAAAGGGGGCATCAAATGCTCTCATCAGTAGTTATTCTTAATCAATGCCATATAAACCTGATGCTTATCATAACTAAGACATAAGACAAAGAAAAGGGGTTCCTTCACTTTTGGTGAGGGGTTGGTGGGATGGGGTGGATAGTTTCATTCAGATAATGTTTAAGTCATGCTGTGACCGACCAAAAAACTCTGATAGATACTGATAGCTGGAAGACACGCCTGCAACTGCAACGACCATTTCATCTTCCATTTTTCAGTTCACTACAGATATCAGAAAGTTGAATGTGCACACAATATTTAAGAAGAAAATTCATTATGTTTCCACTTTTATCTTTAAAGTAAGAGATCACCTGGATAAGACATGCTTTTGTTTAGCCTTTTTGGGTTAATCTTACTTCCCTCCATGCTTGTATCCTTTTTCACATTTCTTCCACATTACCTGGAAACTCAGAATCATCAGAAATCACAAAACAAAAATAAGAAAGGATTTTAGTGGAAGAAAGAAAACTGTATTCCTATAGGTCAATCAAAATCTATTTCACGTGCAACTGTCAAGCAGGAAAATATAAAGTATGCCTGACCAACCCCTTCGCCTTTTGAGAAAGGACCAAAAATAAAATCAAGTGAATGAAAAAAATGGTTGCTAATCTCATTCGAACACCTAGCATTTACGTGTCTACTATATAATACTAGACAATCACCGATTGGCACTTTCTGCATAAGAAAAGCTCAGGATGCAATAGTAGGGGTATGCAATGCATCAGTCTTGAGGTAGACAGACAAAGCCATGTAAGAACTTGAATAGCACCTGTCCACCAAATGTCTGAGACTGAAATAACTGCATTACATTTTCTACTTCCACAAGTACCAAATTTATCAAGTTGTTGGGTTTCTTTTTAAACCCACCACATGGAGAAATCAAAAGTTTTCTTTCCTACAAGAAAAGGCTTTTTAGGAATAAACAACAGAGGGAGGGAAGATATTAAACTCCTGAACTAATTAACACAAGTAAAGGAGACAGTGGGGGACAATGATAATTAATATGTACCCTCCTCCTAACCAAATCTCCACATACATTCATTCTGTATATGCACACACAACAGCAGCATCATAAACCGTCTCAAGTTCTTGCCATTATTCAGTTCGACATCTGCACATGTTTATGCGTCTCTCCAAACAACCTCTTGAACACCCTGCTGGAGCTGTCATTTTTTTCTTCTCCCTATCTGGCAGATGGCAAGTCAACAATCGGCATCAACAGCAGCCGAATATCTCCCCCCTCCATCCGACCCCCCTAAACAGACACAATAATAACTTCTTTGTGCTTCCCCACAATGCAGCTGCTTAAACCATTTCGCNCAAGTCTAAAAAGCAGCATAATGTTAAGCAAGCTAAAGCCACAGCACAGCTGCAAACGGGCAGACACATTGACAGCTCCTCCCTTAACAAAGCCCTGTGAATTGAAGGGGGTTCATCTGAGGCTCACACAGTAATTAGTATAAAAAAGTCCGACAGCCTCTATTATGCTAGGAAAAAAAAACTGGACAGAACTGGGCTGCTGTTTTGCGTCAAGAGTTCTGCTGCAGAGTAGATAAATCATGTTGGGTTTTTTTCCTCTCTTTTTAAAGACAGTAATAAGGAGGATGAGAGAAGCTAATTTGAAAACTTGGACACAGTAATTGTACCATATGGTGAGCATTTATCCCTTCTGAAATACACGCTAACAGTCACTTACATGCACAGTGCTTTGTTTTACAGTTGTTATTCTCTCTACCATATTCATAAAATGGATCTGAATATCCGATACTCCAGAGAAGTTGTGTGTAATTAGCAGCAAAACTGCCTGAGCTTAATATATTAGCCTACTACAGCAATCTAGTTTATTGCAGAAAATCCCATGCCCCCAAATTTAAATAGTGTCCACTTCAACGATTTTTTATTTTTCTCAAACTGGCTAAACATCACACGTAATAAAGTTCAGAGCAGTAATTTATTGACACTAATACTCCTTGATGCTGTTGGCTCCAAAACGCATGAGCTGGAGGTATTTTTCTTTTCGTCCATGCAGTATAGAGGAATTTATTAAAGAACCATATAACAGTAACAACAATATATTTCAGTTCCATTGTACTTGGGAAAGGAATGTCTCCATAAACTTAAAGGTGAAACTGAACTTCAGCATGGGGCACGGGAGGGAGACAAAGACTTCAAATCCACTCCCCCACCTCCATTCCATTCCCACCCCATTTTCTTCCTGCATCATATTTTCCAGTATTTTTGTTCGCAAAATAAACACTTCATTATAAGGACCTTCAAAATTTGGAAAATACACCATCGAACCCTTAAGGCCTGCCTTCTCTTTACTGCATACTTCCAGCTTTTCACCCTGCTCGTGCCACCAAATTATCCCAGAATCACAGAAGAAAAGGGACCAGTTGAAGGGAGCTGGGAAAATGTAGCCTTCTTTAAATAAAGGAAACACTGCAGTTAATTGACATAATTAATAGATCATAGAAGTACTGCTCAGAGAAAATAAGACGTAGTGAACTTCCAAGCAAGGGAAATAAAAAACTGCAGCAAAATAAAAGATGAAAAAAATGGTAAAAATTTACCCTGACATAAAATGAAATATGCAACTAAGTACAATGGTATTTGAAAAGAACCAGAATGATTTCTTTTTTTCCTATTGATCTTTACCTCAGAAGACAACAGTAATCTGCTTCAGGTAACAGACACATACTTTCACTGCCTCTGGATCGAAAATGAGGTATTGGAGCTGAGTGCTAGGTACTAAGGAGTCCCAGAACTAGGCAGAACATATCCACAATGACTAAGAAATTGTAAGTGAGGTGAAAACTACCGGCAAAAAATGGCTGTTTTTCAGTAGTAACATTTAAAACTGCAGGATTATAAATGGAGAATTACACTCCACACTCCCAAGAACAACAACAACAAAAAAAGGTATAGAAAAAATATTTAAAATTTCAAGTCAATTGGCTGGATGGTATTTGAAGAAAACTATTTATAATTCTGTTTTTAATGACACACTTAAATAAGCCAAACTGCCTTTGAGTAGAAAAATCATGCCCATCATGCATATGGGATTTCTTTAAGAACATCAAGAAAATAAAATGGATAAAGACTAACCGATGCAATTTACTTCAACTTTCTAAAAGCTTTTAGTAGTAAGTTCAAGGAAACAGTAGTTGTGGAAGAAAAAAGCTGTGTGTGGAACAGAACAGAAATAGGGAAGTGGGTAAAAAGAAGAGAGCAAAATAGGATTACATAGTCAAATTTCAATCCGTGATGCTCTACAATTCTCCGTTAGGAACATTTTTAGCTAATATATGTATAAAAGCATGATCTGGGATCACCACGGCATATACTGCAACACTGTAAAACTATTCGGGTTTATTAAGAATATGAAGAATTGCAGAGTGGCAAAGCTATGCCAGTGAGCTGAGAAACACCAGATGAAATACAGTGAAGAATTACTTGAATTAATAAACAGTCACAGGAATAACCTGAAGTACTCATACACTGTGCTTAGGATTAAATTAACCACTAAAGAGCAATTAATGTAACCTTTTCTTAAGTATGAAGTCCTGAGAAGAAAGAAAGAAAAATATTATAATTTGTAAAGGTACACAATTTTAGAAATATTGAAAATATTATTATTCCATGATAAACAGACAAATTACAGGTTTGCTAGCTATGTTTAAAAAAATGGCAAGAGAACAGAAAGGATTCAGAGACAAAACATAGGGAAAAAATGGAGTTAGAAGCAGAGAGAGGAGAGAAAGACTGGATTAAGCTTCAGATACAAAGGAAGGACTATGACAAAAGGATTTAAGGACACAAATGGCCAATAACAGAATAACAGTCATCTCACAGGATCACATTTTCAGAAGAGTTCTGGAACAGATTTTCAAACATACAGCACCTACAGCTCTAGCTGGATTCTGTAACATCACTACATAACTAGCAGTTTGCACCATGCCAATGCCAGCCCCTTTCCCACCAATTCAGCACCAACCAACTGCACCTTTAGAAAATGCCAGCCTCTCCCTGAACGTTGTGAGGCACCTTCAAAATTGTGTGAATACTTTTTCTTAAAAAATGAAAATTTCACATTCAGGAAATTGGAGTAAACATTCTTCCTTTAATTGCTATGCAATTTTGTCCGAGCACAAATCTGGTACTAGCCAGGGAGTATCAATGGTGAATTAAAGTCCCAGTCCTTGGACACTTTGGTTCACCCTAAATACAATCTACTAGCAGCACAGTACATTTGGGAAGGTGAGGAACATTTGCAAAGGAAGTGTACAGTGCATCCCGCCTCCTGCTCCACGGTGTATGCACTGGTATCCACTCAGCTCAGGCAGGTCTACAAAATGATCTAACCAAAGACAAACCCCAAGAAAATAGGTTTTGGCCAGATGAAAAATATTTCACCTCATTGTACTGCAAGTACAAGCACAAAGGAGAGACAGGGAACAATTGGCTGGGGGAAAGAAAGATGTAAGGGAGAAGGGGCATCAGCATGAACTTAACAACTACTGATTAATCGAACTGCTAGTCTACCATGTGACTGCAATTCTTGTGTTCCAGTTAAGCTAGAAAATCAGTTTCAAGTGATCCAAACTTCTAAGATGAACTGCATCTCTAAGCAACGATGCCACAACAGTTCTGATGTAATATTAAACCAAGATTTTCCCTAATAAGATTTCACTTTCTATACAAGCAAAGTCCATTCTGACATTTTCTTTACACATGTACACAGAAATTATAACTTTTAAAAAAGTAAACCATAATGAATATCTGTACTCTGCCAAATAATTGTAAAATCACTTAAAATTTGCAGTTTGAAAAAAGCCTATAAATACAATACTTTGACATGTATTTGTGAAGTAGTTATTACAATTTAATGTTATTAACAAAATCTTAGCAACACATAGAACCCAATATAAATTGATTTTTTGAGTTAGCCATGCAATACTTCCCATACTAGAAACAGTGCCAAAAAATAAGAACAATTTGGTCAGTAAAGTATTTTCTTAAATTTCCAGACTATAATTAAAGTAATAGAAGCTAAAAACAAAACAAAAACAAACAAAACCCACCAAACAAACAAACAAAAAACCAAAACAAAAACCCACAAAAAACACCAACGGCAAGGTTTTAACCTCAGGATTCTACATATTTCTAAAATATTTTACTGCCTTAAAATGAATAAAACTGCTCACAACACCCACATAAAAATCATAATAATTTCAATATACAGATTTTACAATATTTTTTCTTGCATGATTTATTATATTACAATTGCAATAAATATTCAGGCAAGTGAGGTGTTAAAGAGTGTTTTCCTTCAAGTTTTTTCCAGTCTTCTGAATTATAAGCAAGCTTGACTGATAAAGAGAGATGTGAAATTCTAGACCCTGCAATTTCACTAGCACAAAAATTTTGCCTCATTTTCAATTACATTAGAAACTTCTAACACAGTGCTATATGTTATGAACCCCAAAATTCCAGCCACAAGATGGGACTGAAAGATGACTGACCTGCATAGAACATGGAAATTTATCTACCCAATCTCAGGATGAGGTTCGTTACTGCTTTTCCACTAACAGACACAAGTTTTTGTTGTTTCTCCACTATGAGTACATTTTCTTTTCCTAATCTGAATTACTGAAAAACTTTTAGTGACTTCGTATCCAAAATAGTTTTGATACAAAAAGCAGTCTAATAGCTTATAGGATGACCTTAAATAGATCTCAGCAAACTATAATTATTTTATTCAATTGCAGAAGTCAAATTTCATATGAGAGAAAATACTGATAATCTCCTCCTACAACTTTCTGAAATTCTGCTTATACATACAATATCTAGCTAGCACATTTGTGACACCAAAATAGCAGGGACCAACAAGGAACTGTAATTTTCAAAAAATATATTTGCGTTGCTGTTGAATTAGCTAAATAAATTTGATATGGCTCTAGTGGACGCTCTTTCCTCTAGAAAGTAAACAGCACAATTTTCTAATTAATAAAAACAAAACAGAAACTGACTTACAACACTGACTTCAAAATCCTTGTGAAAGTCTGTACTGGTGATGTCACAAATGCTGTCACATCTGAGCAGGTATTGTCTGTAGAAGGTTCAGAAATGTCCATTTTAATTAAAACATTTATTGGAGGCAGTTGTGTCTTCTGTTTTTAATGAATTACATAATTCCTCAAGAATCATGGTTGTAACTCCCTTTAAAAACAACAAGTTAGGTAAAATCTAAATAGGTGAAATACAAGGATCTGATCTATAATGGATATTAGAAACCCATGTAACAGAGAGTGGAAATCCATACTTTATGCTTCCATCAGCCTTTAATAATGATGTTTGCATAACACTGATGTAACACTCACATTTTCTAATTTGCTTAAAATTAACTACAAATTATTTCCTCTGAATACTAAAATGCCAGTGATAAAGTGCTACAAGAAAAAAAATTCACAGTTTCTCCAAGCTTGCAGTTATTTTTAAATTAAATCTTTTAACCTCTTGATACTTCAAAGCAACCTATTATCTTCCATTTCTCCCCACTGCAAAACACTAGCTACTAAACAATTACTTTTTCTATGTCAAGAAATCCTCACATCACTGGTCAAAATCCTAAAGACAGAGACAGGCAAACGAAGACACTCGTTCACTTAGATGCGAGAGGTAAGTGTCCAAAAAAAACCCTTTTCCTTCTCTCCTTTCTCCCTGTGCAATTTGGGAGCATGGAACTGCCAAAAGGACCATGCTGTACTGTGGGAAAGGATTGGAACTGTGTAGGTGCCTGAAGAAGTCTTAAGCATTCTTCTTCCTATTTAGAGCATTTCTAGCATGACTAGTTACATACTTAAGTTTCTTTTGATGCAAGTCACCTACATTCTATAATCGTTTCTGTATGTCCCCAGTAAAGATAACCAAAGAAGCCTTTCCAATAAAGACTTCCAGTGAGAAAAATAAATTCATGTACAGAACTTCTTAAAACATCTTATAAAATGTCTTATCTGTGACATAAAAACTGGAACAAATGACAACGGAATAAAGCCACTCTCTTATTTCAGATTCTGAAGAGCGGAAAAAAAGAATCTCTTGCCAGAATGAGGTACGAGGACATATGGGCAGTCTATCACCTGACTACCAAACAACAGTACTAAAGCTGACACATGTTTGTTAATCCCAAGAGGTAAAACGCTGCTTTGTCTTCCGGGGGTCGGGCTGCAGATGAGTGCCCGTTATGATGCTGATGCATTTTTCTATGCTGATGTTCCCCAGGGAATTTGAGTTCCCCATCAGGGAGAAGCGACAGAAATTTTTCATCTCCTCTAAGAGTCTTCCATATTCTTGTTTACCAAGCATACACATAAGAATAGCACACATCAACAGCACAGCTGAAAGAGTTTCAACAAAAGCTTTTCTTTCCTATGTTTATAGTTTAATTCAGTTAAATTTTATACCCAGACAATTTAGTTTTCAGTGACAACTTGATCTTGGACCAACAGATCACAGTTTGATAGAGAACGACTGAAATTTAGTGGTGTGATTATTGGTTACAGACAGCGAGTCCTCTTCAGACAATCTGAGGTGATTAAGGGGAGTAACATTTCCCAGAGATCTGGGCTTTCTCAAATATACTTTTTATCTCCTTATGAGGCACAATAAGATGGAGTCAAGGGAGCAATGATCAGTAAGATATAGAAGCATTCTGGTCTTCTATAAGTTTCTCATTCCGCTGAAATAAGTCTGTTTTCAGACTCCTCCAGTTCAACAAAACCTCTCAGAAAATTCCAGTTGCAATTTTTCAATATACATCAGCTGATCTGGCTGAGGAGAAACCCTGTCTCCTCCTCCTTCCAGTCCTGCAGTCCAGTGGTCTTCCTTGTCCAATCCGTCACTTACGCAGCTCGCTGGTCCAATAGGAAAAAAATAAGGGGAGATGGGGGGATGGACAAGGGCAGGAATAGGGCTGTTTCCTGAAAGACCAGATAACTGACCCCATCAGCTGGAAAGTCTTGCTAAATTCACCACGAGGTGGCAAGGGGAATATGGTGCAGGCAGGGTCAGTCTGAACCTCCTCCTTCATTAGCAGCATATCATTAGACCTGATTAGGTATAAAAAGAAAATATCCTCTGGATATTTTTCAAAACTTCTCCCTCCCTAACAGACTGGGCATCTGTTTAAAGGATCTGGTTATGTGAGTAACAAGTGGGAGGGCTGCATGTGTATCTATTGCTGATTGTACAAGCAGCAAAGCAGACAACATCCAGCTTCTTGATGCTGCCTCTGTTTGTAAAAGGATGGTCACACTAACTGATTACATACCTCAGGCACATTAGTTCCTTAGATGAAAGCACAAAAATAGTAACACCCCTGCCTTCACTTAAGGAGAAAAATTAACAGTGACTTACACAACACTTTTAGCTCCCTCTTTCTCTAAGACTGTATTTGTGCTACCACAAACACAACCTTTTTATTCTTAACACTCCACACGCTAGAAAAAGTGCCTTTACAATGTCTTCAAACAACTCCATTTACTTAATGTGTCAAAACACCACCAAGAAATTACTTTATTACTGTGAATCAGTACCTTCACATAGAAAAGTGTAAAGGACTAATGGGCTCATATTTGTATAATGACAATAAAAAAATACACAGCAAAGGAAGAAAGTGGACACTCCACATTCAATAAAAGAGCTTTAACTGTCCACGATATTGAGTGCCAAAGTACCAAACTGGAGGCCACAGCAGTACCCAGCTACGAAAGGCTATGAAACACAGTACAGAAATGTTATCTTTTAATATTGATACAGTATTTCTGAAACAGTATGTCAGCAGGTAGCTCAGCAAACAGCAAATGCATTTTTCCTGTTTCATTTGAGTAACAAGGAGCAAACCTTGGACAAATTCTCAACAAGTTCACATTTCATTGCTAATGTGAGTAATCTCGTGCAAATCATATTGGATATTTTGTGATTTTTATTCATGCTATCATATATTTTAAGACAAAAAGGAACATCTTGTAATTTCAGTATGATCTATTCAAGGAAAGAGGCCACAGAATTTTCCTGTTACCCATATACTGGTAAAAAAATATTTGTTTTTTAATGCTTATCTTCCAAATGCACTCTGGCGCTTGTTTTGAGGGTAACAAGATGCTCTCCTTAGTATTTTTCAGATCTTTCTCTTGTCACCCTCATCTTGCTTCTGAATACTTCTGGATTCAACATGTAGTCAGAAAGCTCTACTACTTACAGTTACATTAAAGAGCTCTTTATGTTTCCTCTTCAAGTTTCTTTCTCATGGCAAGTCAATCCCATACCCCTTGATATTCACACAGGTTCTCAGAATCTCATGTTCATTCTCTACAGACAAAAGAGACACTGGAATGGAACTCATAATTCCCATCTCCCTTCCCTAACTTACTTCTTTGTATTCTTACTATGCACCTTGAGAGGCTGCAGAAACTCTTTTTGCAGAACTTGACCAGGAGGTCTCAAGAATTACAAGCATTAAAGAATCCAGAGGTTTTATTTAACTCAATAGGTTTCAACATTTTTCAGTTCATGGAACCCTAACCTTTTCCAGCAGAAACGTGGAGTCCTGAATACCAAGAGGAGTGCTGTGTCCTATATCCTGGACAAATTGGCTTTTTTTTGTTTTTTTCTTTTCAGTAACCTTTTGTAAGCCCTTCCAAAGCAGATACCCCTGAATCTGTAAAAAGGATGGAAATGACTATAATTACTTTTAACTACTATTAACTTATTACTTAAAATAATATTACTTCTCCGGTGAAAGATTTCTCTGTCTCCCAGGAATCTGAGTGCTTCATTAGCAAATTTAGCACTGGAGAAGAAAGCTGCCCAAGTAAATCTGATATGTAAATATTCAACATCAATAGAAAAATATAGGCAAAAATAAGAAAAAGACTTTAAAAAAAGGCAAAGCCCAGCTCAAAAGACCTTAGAAGCAGGCAGAAGACTACTGAAAATACTGTAAGATCAGGAAAATGACTGCCACAATTCAAAAAGAACACAAAGTTTTCCCTTACTCTCCCTCCTGACAAAATCCACCTGGGAAATGTAAAATCCAATGGAAAAGTTTAAAAGGTGATTATAGGGAAGAGGTCAGCATTAAGAATGAAAAGCTTGCCCAAATAAGGAGGGAAATGAAAGACCATAAAATACGTTAGGACAACATAAACATAAAATTAAGAGAGCTAGGAAAGAATTTGAAGAGTTTGTCACAAATGAAACCAGGAAGCCAGACAAGAAATCAGTGGGACTGCTTGATAACAAAAGCCCAGAAAGAGAACTAAAGGATAATAAGGCCACAGCAGAGAAGCACTACAAATTATTCACTCTGATCTTTATTGCTAAACTCACTGGAAAGACAGCCAAACCCACACCATTCCCTGTAGCAGTCAAGTGAAAGCTAGATGATTTAATGTAAGCATGCAAGAATTATAAGATATCAGTAAGTCACCAAGACTGGATAAGTGTCAGCCAGGAGTGTTAAAGGAACTGAAAGGTGAAAGCACAGAGGTGCAGGCCAAGGAATATTTGTTAAACTTCATTGCAAACGGCCACACACCCAGAAGACCCATGGATAGCCAATACAACTTTCAAACAAAAAGAGACCGTAGAAGGGATTCCAGAAACTACCTGAGAGTATGATTCCTGCTTCTGGTAAGTCACTAGAGTCTATAATAAGTAAGGTCACAGACTACATTAGAAGACATGGATCTGTTGAAAAAGAGCCATCACGGCTACCGTGAAGGGAAAGCCTGCCTCCGCAGCCTGAAGGAGTTCTGCAAGGGGAGCAATAAATATGAGGGCAAAGGGCATCCAGTGGACATAATGTGTTTGTCAAGGTTCCTTCCCAAATACAATTAAAGAAATTAAATTGCCACAGGATTAGAGAGGAGCTTCTCATACAGTCAGAAAGTTGGGTAAGGAAGAGGAAACAAAACGTAAGGTTTAATGGTCACTTTTCAGCATAAGACAGATAGTCATGAGGTCCTCCAGGGTTCCATGCTGGGATCATTTTTATATGACATCTTCAGTGACCTGGACACTGGTGCGATCCATGAAACCTTAAAGCTTACAGATGGTACTACACTATAGTGCATAGTCAAATGCATGTCTACAGCATGGAAAAACAGAAGGATCTCACAAAATTGAGTGGGCAAAAGTGACAAATGAGTATCAGGTACATGAATGAGAGATAATGTATCTAGGGAAAAAATAACCTAAACTATGCTTCACAATGTTTACCTTAGAACCACAAATTATAGTTTAGTTGAGGCCTGGATTCACCACTGACAGCTCTATGAAATTCTAAGTTCAGGTATAGCAGCAGCCAAAAAAACCTGACAGAAATGTTGGGCATGTCAGAAAGGATACTGAGAACAAGAGAAAGGACGTCATTTTGCTGATACAGAAAACACTGCTGCACCTACATCTTCATTATCCTGTGCAGTCTCATCTCCTTTCACATCTCAGGAAGAATGTAGTGGAATTATGGGAAAATACAGAGAAGGGCAATCAAAATGATCCAGGGGATGCAGCAACCACCTTATCTAAAAGAAGATGAAAAGACAGGGGCTCTTTCGTTTGGAGAGGAGAAGGCTGAGATTCACAAAACCATGAAGGCAGTAAGCACAGAACTGCTGTTCACCACAATACAACAGTTACGACACTTGGTGAAACAGGTCCATAAATGGATAGTAGAAGGGTCACACAGAACTATACCATCTAACTTTACTAGTACAACAGTTCTGGACATTGGGAAAGTGCAAGGGGAATGAAAGGCAAAAAACTGCCAACTTTGCACGCTCTCCCTAAACAGCAGCTCCTCTGCCTTTGCTGCAGACAGAATACCGGGCTAAATAACTCATCAGGCTTTTTCTTACGCTGTGACACCTTGAAAAAAGTCTTCCTGGTCTGTAAGCCAACTGCCTTGCAACTATTTAAAACCATAATTTCTTCTCCTCTGCTGTACACCTGAAGAACAGATTATATTATCACTTCTCTCACCCTATTTAGCCCCAGTAATTGCAATTCATTCCACCTATACTCACAGGTCACACTCCCTAAATTGCTGATCACTCTCATTGCTGGTCCCTGGTTATAGTCTTTATAATTTTGAACTGCAGCATCCAGAAATGGATGCATTGGTCCAGCTAAGACCTTAAGTGTTCAATGGAGCAGAAAGATGCACCATATAGGCTCTTATTACTGTTTATGCATGCTTGTCTGCCTTCTTCACAACAGTGCAATACCCAGGTTGTGATCCAGAGTACTTACTGGACCTTTTTCTGAAGAACTACTTACGTAGCCACGCATTCTCCATCCATTTCTTTGGCAAGTAGACCATTTTAGAGTACTTGTCAAACTTGCTCCCCCTGGATAGCTTTCAGCTCCTCACAGAACACATACCCACATTAGCAGTATCATTCTGAATTCAATCCCAAACTCCAGCACGCCTGCATTTCCTTTCATCTCAGAGATACCTTAAAACAATAATAACCATTCTCTTTGCTATTCACCACATCAATTAAAGTACTGCCTAGGCAGCAGCCAGAAAACAGCCTAACAAAATTACTCTCCACATTTACTTCCATTTTGATACTGAACCTTTAATGGTTTTCTAACTCAGCATGGTTTTCTAACAGTTGTGCTCTGAGAAACAAACCTCACAGTTGTTTCATCTCATGTATATCTCTTGTTTCTTTATGAAAATGGTATTCACAGAGTATCAGAAGTCTGACTAAATCCAAGATGCAACATCCAAAGCTTCTCTGCTATACAAAAACTGCTACCTTGTCAATAAAAGAAAATTTGATTGGTTTGATACAATTTAACCTTGCCCGTTTTCTAGATGTTCGTATTCTACTTGTTCTAGTATTTTCTCTTAAGTTAAATCGATGTTAAGCATTTTGCCATATTAAAACGCATTTTGTTTGAACATAAAAAACGCAAAAAGCAATCCAGATAATTTTCTTAATGTTATTTACTACATTATATCTGCATTGTCCATAAATTTTATCATCATTCATTTTGTATTTGTTTACTTATGTACTGAACCTGTCAAATAGAGCCAGTCATGAAACTGATCACTGCAGAATACAAGAATAATATCATCACACACATTTGTCTCCCAAATTCTTAGACATACCTTACAGTTTGACTTTGGGTTATATGAAAATAGGAAGGAAAAAAAAGTATCCAGCTTAGTCTCAAAAGAAGGAAAGGCTTTATTAAAGGTCTTATTCCTCTGTACTTAACAGGCCACATAACAGATCTTTAACTCTGGCATTAAGGCAACATAGTAAGAGTGTTCCAGAATAACGGCATAATTAACTCAAAATGCCCACTGCAAATATAAAAGAAAAACACCTTCAAATATTCAACAAATAGCACCTTGCCACGACTATTGTTATCTGCTGCTGCCAATCAGTATTGTTATGGTTGTACAAAGACTCCAGTGCACCAGACTGTCGCTAATTATGTATATTCAAGTGATTAGCAAGCACTTGTTGCCTCGTTCACACCACCCTCCAAACAGCAGCCTTTGAGAGGAGAATAGACTGCAAATTTATTGAGAGAACACTGTTAATCCTTTGGGGAGAATGTAAATGTAAACAGGACTACTCTACATCAAGGTGCTTTGACAACAAAAATCATCTGCATAAACACATGCTCAACAACAAACAGGTGTTCTATTTCACAACTAGCGCCCATTTGATGCTTTCAAGTAAGCATTATGCACAAACTGTTAGAAGTACTTTGAAACCAGCTGCAATTACTATAATTAGCTGTTTTCCTACACTTTGGGGTTTTTTTCCCCCTGTACCTGTTCAGTATTGTGTTGGCTGCAATCTGTAAACTCAAGTGAAGCTAAGGTTCTAGCCTCCTGATTAAAGATCACTGTCCTTTCGGTTCAGTATACGCTATGGGAAATTCATAATTATCGTTAAAGTGTCACCAGTTATAAGATGATGTTTGCATTAAGTAACAGTCCTACAAACATCAGGGCACTCATCTAACACTCACCATGAGTAGGCAAACAAAGATAACTGCCAAAATAGCATCATAAAATTAGTAAATCTTCAATGTTTGGGATTTCATTTTTTTACAGAAATGTCCCCAGGAACTAACAAGTTTTGGTTTTGTTTTTTTTTTTTAATAACAAGAACTTGCCTTTTAGTTTTCTAGTTTTATCAGACAAGGGGTGGTGAAAAGTTTGTTTGTAGACAGCTACTCCTTCTAATAAGCTCCAAGTAAAAGTTTTTAAGAATTATTTGATCAGAATTCACATGCTTCCCTCTGTTTAATGAATAGAAAATACATGCAAAGCACCTCTACCTTATTTTTTCCTTCTTATTAAAATGATGTTTCAAGTGTCTTTCTGCTTCTCACTGAGCCTTTCATGGCATCTACACAGCTCTTGGTTTTCAGCAGTTACAAATGCTCCACCACGGCAATGCATTTCTATAGGCGAGTTCAGCATGCACAACGAACACGTCTAGTGGCCTCTTCTCCAAAGTCTAACCCTAAAGTGCTAATTTCATAAGCTTCGTAGTGCTGCCTACAGACAGCTAACATCCCGTTCTCCTACCTTATGATTTGCCAGATTTTAACCACTGAACTGAATAATTCCATATTCAGCACCTGCTGAGAGAAGATTTTTTTCACAAATGAAAAGCTTAACAAGCAAAGACTGGGCCAGCCCAGGGAATAAGAACACAGCTGTGAGGAAGGGCTAAAGATGATAAATGCACACTGCTAGAAGGACAGGCTACATGCAATGGAAAGAAAGAGGTTCTTTCACCTGGGGTGAAAAAGGCAAGAAAATCCATGATACAGCACCTTTCCAAGACTGGGAGACAGCCTACTGTTGACAGGTTAATTTGACGTCCTCTACCAGTATCAAAATGTACCTGAAGTCTTCCTAATGCTTTTTCCATCTGCAACAGAAGAGTTCTATTTTTGTGGATGTCCACACCAGGTGATTTACAGAGCTCTGCAAATTTCTAACAACATCCACTACTTCCCATCAACTTCTGCTCAGCTGGAAATTATACAAAAGCTTCAGTTTTGTTGGGCCAGCCAAGCAATACACACTGTATTTACAGCAGTTATTTTCTCAAAGGCTGAAAGAGTGACCAAAAGATTAATAAAAAGTTGTAATATTACAAGACTTCCAACAGAAATTGAGGGAGCATTGTATGTCTAGAAAATTTGGGGCGAAGCTGATTTTTGGGTTTCTTCCAGACGTGCTGTCCTTTAAGATGTCCAAACAGAACATGACAAACCAATAGGTGCTCTCATTTTTACCGCTAGCTCTTACAGCAACAATGCATATATGGTGAACCCGGCAGTTTCAATTGTAAAAGAACCCCACATGACATGGATGTTTCTTTTTCTCTGCTCTTTTTTTCCTGACAAAATTAAAATCTGGTAGGTTATAAAAAAAAGACTCTATCTACATCTTGTATATTCAAATATGAAGAAACATCAGATTCAGAGTTACCTACAGAGTAGGTAACAGAGTTTAATCTACACTAACAACTGTAAATTAGAGGATGTTGTCTTGTACTAGAGTATGTTGTCTTGTATTAGAGTCATCTTTGCAATTTGTCTTCCTAGCTCTTACACTGTAATCCCAAATCAAATTTCACAATACAGTAGCACCAGGCCACTGAAAAAATACAAACAGCGCATACACCAACATTACCATGTCTGACCTACAGTGAGGTAATCCAAGGAGCTCGATTTTTCTTCTTGGTATACAGCATTTTACTTTTTTTTGTCAGTTAACTGGCGGAACCACCACTGCTCACTTAGATGAGCACTGCTGCTACACCAAAAGATATAGCTGAAACGTATATGCAAAGATTGCAGTTAACACCCCCTGCTTCCCCCTTCCACAGAGTACCAGACATCAATTAAACTAATCTAAGTATATCATAATCCGTGTCACAGCACATGAACAGACACACAATGGTTTAAGCTACCTCTTCTGATTTTGCAGTAAAATAGACTCAGAGTTAGTAATTTGTTACAGAACTCCTGGTGGAAACAGTAACTTCTACTGTCACCACATGAAGAGGTTGCAAAGGGGAAACAAACAGCTGTGAAATGCTTAAACAGCTCCAAGTACATATACAAATAGGGTTCAGTTATTTTTTTGTCAAATAAGTTGGCCATAAGCTAAACAGAATATATTACTATCAGGGTATTTACTACTCATTCATATCATCACCACACAAAGTTACACACAGACACATCCACTTTCTGTTTGTTTATTGAAGACTCTTTGTGAGACTCAAAGGCAGCTAATTAGGAGAAATATTGTATTGAATTCCAACTTAAGGAGGGGTTTAGAGCCTGGTACCCCATTTACACACAAAAGCATGTACTGTTTCTGTGTTTCGAGTAAAAGCTTTGAGAAGGAAATAAAGAAGAGTATATAATGGAGGTCACTAAGAGCATTTGCAAAGAAATACACGCTATTTGATAAAAGTATTAAAGCTTTACAAACTAGTAGCATCCCAAAATATCCATGTGTATGTTTACACTCACTTTATACAGGACATATATTTAAGCATTAATAGGAGATCAATAGGAAAACATTCTAAATAAATGCTTTGAAATTGCAAATCTTAAGTGAATCAGTCAAAGAAATAAGAAGTAGAGGAATCAACCATGGGTTCCAGAAAAGAAAGAAAGAAACATAATTTTAACATGAGACCATTTTGAGCTTTATAGATTACAGTTACCACTGATTTATTGCATTTCATTACACTCTTCTCTTAAACATTTTTCCATAAATGCTGCATCCAGATTTTTCATTTTTTTTCATGGGTTCTGATGAAAGGTGAGATCTTCCTAAAAACAGAGCTGGGCAGATAAAAAGGACAGACATTTTTATATCAAGGCAGTGTTCTTAGCTGATGCTCCTAGCAATCCTCATATTGGACTTGCAGGTTTTAAGGCCATATTCTTCCTGCAAAACACTATGTAGTGGTTACAAGTGATTACTACAATTGTAGTGGTTACTACAATTATATCTGAGTAGGTCAGATCTGCTGCTGGGTTTCCTCAGGAAGATTGGGGGTCTTTTAGGGTGGACCAGCTGCTCCTTCCAAAAGCTCAGGTAAGCAAGCAGGGTGAATTCTGAAGGGAACAATCAGTCCTTTTTTTCAGGACTCCAAAGAGTACTTAGCTAGCATCCATCAGGACTAAAAAGGTAAGTGATTAGCATGAGCCAAAGCATCACAACTACACAAGTCTTGCATGTACTTCTCATATTATTTTCCCTGTAATGAAGACCTATCTTGCAATGCCAGAGAAATTATGATATTTATTAATGTACTGAAGAAAGCAGGACCAATCTGACGGTGTTCAATATTCTCCAAACAATAGCCTGTAAGCTGTGGTGACTAAACTTTAACCAAAGTTTTCAGTGAAGCGAGAGCTTAATTGTTAGTAAGGAATGGGGAAAAATCTCCTTTCAGAAAAATCTCATTTTTGTGATAAGGACTCCATACAGGTTGCATACACGACTCTGCTGCAAAAATCAAACACTCCAGGCTGCCCCGAGAGGAGATCCAAAGCCACAGAGGAGCTGCAGACTGGGTGACAGAGCCAGCTAAGAGGTGTAGCTAAAGGGAGAAGTTAGCACCCCTGTTTCAGAAAGAACAAACGAACAGTGAACAAAGTTAGCAGGAACAATTAAAAAGGCTGTCAGATACAACCTGGCATGGACCATGCAGTCTTGAAATCTAAGTACTAAAAAGCACGATTTGACCTTGTAAAGCTGTAACTGCACGTACAGCCCTGGCAACGGACTGGCAAACCACCCTGTCCATGAGGTAGGACCCAAATGAAATACAACTAGAGGAACAGGTTAGCAGCAGGCTACTTTGGCAAGCCTCCATAGCTGTAGGAGATTTGGGTCATGACTACTGCCAACATGTTTCAGGCATGATCAATGATACTGCTGTGATTCTATTGTCAATGGTTCAGAGTTCCCAAACCGATCTTTCATTGTCATTTACTCCTTGTAATGATTTGCTGCAATGGGGGAAGTACTGCTTACAGACCAGCTAGAAAACATAATTTAGTGTTCTGGTTTTCTAGGTAAGAAATGCAGTGATCTAAGAAGTGTTTCTGTAAGGACCCTCTCAAGCAACCAACAACAGGGGTTTGGCAGAAGAACGTCATCCTTCCCCAGTGACCAAGCTTCTGGAAGTCCACTCTCCCTACAAAAATGTGTGATGTAAACTGTGTTCTCTGGCTGCCCCCATAGTCTATTCCTCCTCATTTCCTGCAAAAAAACCCCAACCCAATACAAACAAGATCACATGGTTACAGAAAATGTACATACTCTGAAATCCTTCTTCAGCAGATTGGGTGAAAGTACTCTGCTGGTTTGTAAATAAGCAATGTCTAGCGGTTGGAATGGTATTTAAAGAGGGTGAGACAGTAGTACTTGTACAAATATTTAAAATAAGTACACTTTCAAAAACAGTTTGTTAAACAGGGCCGCATTATAACTAAAACACTATAATGCATTTAAAACTAAGGCTGACTAAATGAAATTTGCTTACACCGAAATATCCATGGCAGAGCCGCCACATTGTAATGGAGATTAGAGTCCCCCTCGCCACTAACCGCAGTACAGCGACTCTTTTTAAGTAGCCTTTGTGGTGCTCACTTTCACAACCCCAATACAGTGCAAAAGCAGTTGCTCCTCTTACACCCTGTTCCCAGAGCAGGCAAGGGCTATGAGCGGCTTTCGGAGTGGTGCCCAGGCTGATGTCACTCTGGGACTGCAGGGGAGGAACAGTACCAGGAAGCGTCAAACCCCTGCATTGTGCAAGGGGGTCGGCACATGGGGGCAGGTTGTAAATCTGGCTGGGGACCAGCGAGACTTTAGATCACGATTTCACCCGAGGAGGCAGCTGTAGCAATAAACACAACGTTCGCTTCTGTTCCACGGGATGTTTCAAATGTAAACATTAACTCTATAGCTGAATTCCCAGTTTACATTACACTAAGCACAAAGAAGAAGAAATGCAAATAGCTGACCTCTAGTAAAGCTAATAAATCTCTAAGTGTTCATTCCCAAATACTTTCAGATAATTCCCTTCCCCTCTTCCACAAAATACCTTTGGAGTGACATCACTACAGTTTTAAACAGCAAACTACATTTATGACCCTGAGAAGTTAAACAGAAGGAGGAAACAATGAATGAGATCATCTTGGGGGGGGGTGGGGGGTGGATGTTTCTTTTCACAAATTACAGCCACTTTTTTTCTTTCTTTCTTTTTTTTTTTATAATTTTTACTTAAAAAAAAAATTACAATTTGCATCCTAAAGCTTTTCTCAGTCTCTCCATTATGTAACAGTTCTTTAGGAAACTGCCAGCTACCCTGACAACTGGGATGTTTTGCCAGAGTGGCTTTGTCTAAATCCTAAAGCAGTTCTTGGCTATGCGCTGAGCCTAGTGCCTGCCTGTGATCTGAATGCCAATGAAGAGCGCTGTCCCTCTTGTCTGACAAGTCAGAGACTTAAAGGTCTATCTGAGGTCAGCAAACTGTCTGGGCTTCTTTTGAGAGCTTAAGAGACTGAGAAACACAGCCAACACCGCAGTCCTTTCCTTTAAGTGTCACACTGGGCAAAGAGCGTTTCATGTACAATTGTCATTGCATTTTGTTTAAAGCAGAAAGAAATATATTCCTCATATTTTGCTGCTGTTTGCTTCCGAGTCTTACTTTCATTCCCTGCATCACCAATGACATTCGATCCTCTAGGGGACAGGTAGGGATGAAGACTAAACAAACATATGTAACCAAAATTCAATTAACAAGATTACAAAAAAATTAGTAGTAAAATACAGAATGTGTCCAGTTTGCATATGCACTCTAACTCTGATGTACTGCCTCTATACTATTCAGCTTTCCTTAGAGTCTCCATTCAAACAAACCTTACATTGTATACTTCAAACTTCTATTTTCCGTTGTAAATAATAAGAAATAGTGCAGTAAGCCAAAAAGTGCTCAACAATGCTGTTTGCCGAGATTTGTTATAAACACCTTGGAATTATCTTTTTTCTTTTTTTTTTTTTTTACACAACAGATCTTTTAAGACTGCAATTGATACATCTAATCCATCAACCTAAATAGTTATGAGGAAGCAGTTCCTTCCTTTACAGTCTTTCACATCATTTCTACTTTTGGAGGCAGAGACATTAACTGCTAGCTACACAAAATGTTAACTTTCTTTCTTACTAATGTTTATGTAAACAGTGAAATTTTACTTTGCTTTATGAGCTCTACACTATATAGCAAATTTTTTGTAAATATTTAGCTAAAACTATGAGTTGAGACAATGTTTTAATCTAAGAAACTGTACAATTTACATGCTCAGTTTTACCACCTTTCCATTGCAATTGCTGATGTAAGCTTCAGTCCTTTGCATGGGAAATTACAGTTTAAACACCCTGAATTCTTACACATGAACAGCTGTCATTAACCCCAAAAGGATGCCTTGCTTTCCAGGACCAGAAAGACCGAAGACAACTAAATTTTGCGTGAGATATTATTCTGCTCTTTTCATGAATGTTTAGTGAGAACATGTGTTACTGAGTATTTACCATGCAGAGTTCCAAGAGACAAGTTCTATATTTTTGGCATTTGATCTTGAGGGGGAGGCTGCCTTTTTACTTTATTTTACCTACAGGAATTCATTCATTCTAAATGTTACTGTGAGGGAGAGGGAGAAGTGCTACAGAGTAACAGTTACGTAACTGATAAAATTCTGTGTGGTATTTATAAATATATGGATGTATATTTAAAGCTGCATTAAAAATACCAAAATGAGAACTAGGTTATAGAGCTGTATCTTTTTAAGGAAAGGATTTAATAAAGCATATCTTGTATTTTTTTCAATCCATCACATTCATTGCTATACCTTAATTTTCCTCATATTTCAAAGCATTCACCCTAATCCCTGGCCAGAAAGGGCATTTCAGATACATCCCTACACAAAAATTTACAGAAAACTCACTGAAAATATTCCCAAATCTTTCTCCCAACTTTTAAGTCAGACCCTGGAGTACATCTGCCACAGACATCTACAAAACATGGTATGCATGTCTCGCATCAGAGAGCTTCTCTCTAGAGCCTCTAGCTTTGTTATGACACATCTCCAACTTCTGTTCACTCTTCCACATTCACAGGCTGTTAAGGTCTTGTGGAAAACTTCCTTACTAATGAAGTGCTGTGCAAAATGCTTCTTAAATCAGTGTTGTACAAGAAACATCAGATCTCACAGAGCAGCAATTGAAAATGCACCATCATTAACATCGATAGTGGCTTAGGTTCAAAACAACAAATTTTCATTACACGAAACTGAGGTGTTTTCTACTTAAATAAGGATTATGACCTTCTGAAGTGATCAAGAAGGCCTTGTGTGACCATGGAAAAATAACCCTTTATCTGATTAATTTCACAACCTCGTAAAAAGTAGGAATAAATTAATGAAAAAAAAGAATAAAATCAGTAAACACTGCACCAATTTATGACCCCAAGTGTTCAAAGTCTTCAGCCATGCTTTCAGTACTGGTAAAAGGCACATGCCTCACACCCGTTCCATAGCAATGCGCACCTCTGAGCTTGCAGTTGGCTGATGAAACTGACTGATGGCACTGGAAGACAAACTCCTAGAAGAAATTAAAAGTTTCCTCCACAGTTTGAAGTCCTCGCTTCAGTTCCCCTGTGCTCTTGTCTTGAGCACATGTTTTTCATGATTTCCAGAGACGTGAATTCTCAAAGTTTTGTAGCTTCTATGTTAGACCAAGACTGCTCTACTAATTTATCTTATCAGCCACTTGGTTGCTGGCCAATTGCAATCAGGTACATTAAATGAAACCTATTAAGAAAAATACCATAGTAAAATTAAAGACTCATTATGATTTCTCTCTTTTGCCTTCTCTCCCAGCATCCATGCAGCACCACAGTGGTCATAACAGAAAAAAATTTACATATTGACATCGGTTACAACACTCTCAATATGCTGTCACAACCTCTACATCCGCTAATAGACAAAATCATTGTGCTCCGCACTAAGCAGCCACAGTTGGAACACGTAACAATTTTAAAAGGATGCCAGCCAGCAAAATATCAGCTGATACCTAAAATACAGTGAAGCCATGCAGGTTTGACAAAGTCTCATGTTTACAGTACATTTTATTTAAAAAATAAAATTAAAAACCAAACAGAAAACCACCAACAGATTTTTTTCATCATTTTGGTTACCTACTGAGCACAGCAGAGTAGCAGCTTGCTAAGTGGAATATAAATTATATAAGTAAGCCACCTTACCTAGGCAACTTCATCTGGATTCACATTTTTAGGAAGGAAAAATAAAATATATTTTCTCAAAATTCCTTTTTTCTTCCTCTGTTCTCCAGTGTCATCCCATAATTCTGTTTCAAACCCTGTTCTTATATTTCAATCTTCTTTTTCTCACTTCACGTTAAGTGTGGAGCTAATGTACTTCCAACAATTTTATGAACTGCCTCTAAAATAAACCCCCAAACTAATTCAAGCCTACAAACTTAAGAGACTTTGCAGAACAAATTGCTGAAACATTAAAAGCCAGTGCTCTACATTTTCTTCCAATGTGAAGAAGTCCACTTCATGAATCTTCAAAAAACAATTGCAAAGAAAGATAATATCCTTGACACAATGTGTGCCAGATGTATGAGCACAATGATCACAACAGTTTTTAGGTTCACAACTGAATCTCATTCCCTATCTTTTGCTAAAAACCTTGAAAATTAAAAGAAAAAAAAAAAAGGAAAGTACAAAGAAAAAAAGATTGTCCAACAATATGTTTCAGCTTCCTGGACCACCTTAAGGTTTTGAGAACAGTTCAGAATGTCTTACATGTCCTGACAAGAAAATTCCATAACTGTCCATTACTGATCATCACTGCTCCCTTTTGAAAACTGATAATTTTACAGCAGCCCATGTGTGTATATTCACTGTCTCCTCCGCAGGCAACACTGGCTTTAAAAGGATTTTAATTACTATAGTTTTACAAGTTTGGTTACATTTTTGAGGATTTTCACCCAAGTGGCTGTGCTAGAAAAGCATAGTTATAAACTTCTTTAGGTTTATATGTTAGTAAAGGAAATCAGACTGAGTGCTTTTATCAAGTCTCTTCTTGATACTCTTGAAAGAGTTACTGTAAAAGGTAACAGCTCTCCTTCAACAGAAATATTCTTTGGTGTCTTGACTAGTCTTTCAAACCCTTTGGCCTTTGTTAAAGGCTGATCTGCCTTTGCCTTTGTTCACATCTGTTGATAATTCAAGAGGTGCCACCTAGGCAGATTTTCCTGAGCAAGTCGGATTTTCTTCTGCACTCTCCCAACTGTTATATCACTTAAAGAAATTATCATTTGATTTCCAAAAGATATCCAGAAAAACTGCAAACCAAAAATCTTGACATCTGAATTGAGAAAATTAGTAAAAACTACTCTCAAGAACAGAATTACTGGGCAGACAAATCAGTATGGAAAAGCTGTCAAAACAGCCTCTGTAAAAAGAAATTACACCTCAGAAATCCGAGGGTTCTTTTCAAACAGTTAATAGGCATTTAGATCATAAAAAAAAAAATCCAGACTGTGTAGGTTTCCAAACAACATTGAACGATATCCTTAACTTAAAAAACCTTAAAACTTCTACGGGTCAAAAAGGACAATTCTCACAATAAAAATAAAATAAGTAAAATAAATAAAATAAAGAAGGGTCAGAAAATGGGCATGAAAAAGGCAGAGCAAACTGTCAGTTCTCACAATTAAAAGCAAGTTAATTGCTAGAGACCTGCAGTGATCTACCCTTGACTCCAACGTAGTCAAAAATGTCTAATAAAAAAGGTAAGAGGTGGTGAACAAAAGCTGGTGATTATACAAAGCTGTTCAGGCTAGTAAAGAGGAAAGTCAACTGTGAAGAACTGCAGAAGGACTTAATATCTTTCCCTCTTCTTTATACTCTTCCCGAGCATCAAATGTTAGCTACTACCACAGGCAGGGCATGATTTAAAGTAACCAGTGGTGCTATTCTTACTTCACTGTTAATTTGCGGGACAGGTCACTTTGGTAGATACAACCAAACTGAGTCAACAGTAAGCTCCTGACTGAGTTCATTCATGCACACATTCTTGTGACACTGGAAGACCCAAATCTAGTTTGGAGATGGATGTTGTTAAATGGTTTGTGTTTGCTTCTCATGAATGATACTGAATAGAAGACTCCTGCCTAGAAGTATCTAAACAATTTAGAGATACTTTCTCAAATTCTGGTATCTACCTACATGAAGAACCCTAAACCCTTGGACACAGAGGCCAAGTCTCTCAAAAATTAGAACTAGAGCGTTTTAACTTTCGGACACAGGTGCTGTAACCTTGAGGTCTTTCTCCTTTTGTTTCAGTGAGAGCTGTCTACACATAAACAGCATTTGCCTCAAAATGTATCAAGTGGGCAATTACAAAGACACCAAAAATATTCTGGTACATAGGAGAAAGTATAGTCTACCAATGATAAGGATTTCAATGTCTGACCAATACAAGAATATCTTTGCAAAAAATACATATTGGGTGCGGGGAGAAAAACAGCTGGTAATATTAGCATCAAGAAAGAACCTCTGCAGTTTCGTTTTATATTCTCTATCCATAAGAGCTCCAGTACAAATAACAACATTTTCATAAACAACTAGGAGCAAAATTAGAATTAGTAATATAATCCCCCTTCGAGATTTTTAGGTCTTGTTCCATTTCCACCATTCTCAACTTCATCTTCCTAAGAAGGGGCATCATTATTTGAGAAACTCCGTGATAATCAGGGCCTGATCCTAGGAAAGCAGGGGACTGATGATCTTGACTGAAGGAGTACAAGATCTTGACAGTAACAGAAAGGGAAGAGAATTGAGCATTTAAGCGGATGTTAGAAAATTCAGTATATAAATGTGAGAGACTATTTAGTCACATTTTACAGTATTTGCAGGGGAAGAATAAGAATTGTGGGTCAAAAAATTTTTACTGGATTAAAAAAAATAAAATCACGAAAAGCAGGTTTGGGAGCTCAGGCAACAAAACTCATTTTTGAACAGAAATATAGTTCCATTCAAAGCAAAGTGCTTAAATAACCGTGCTAACTGGTACTTCCTTACTAGCAAATTTAGCAAGTAAACACAAGCACTTCAAGTCATCTTATGAACCTATTTGCCTGACTTTTACTTTTTTTTTTTTTTTGTACAGTCTTACAGCCTTCTTACATTAATAGAACCAGTTGAGAAAAGGAAGTAACAACTCTGCCACCATGTACCTTGAGAGTCTTGCCAGACATCAAACATCAAGAGTATAAACTCTCTTTTCACACTCACGTAAAGAAAAATCCCAAGTGACTTCTACTGTAAACATCATTCTCTGGTCATCTGGACCACAGATTTCAAAGGTGCTAAACAAGATGCTGGACATACTCCTCCCTTGTGTGCCGATTACCTACACTAACTGTCATAGTTTACACATGTTATTTTGACAGAACAAGAAGTCTGGACTTCTTGGGTAACTAAGAAGTAAACATAGCCCAATTTCTTTGCACAATTAACATTAGAAATAATTTTCCAAAACTCTACCTGTTAAACAATTTTAAGACTCTGATTTATCAAAATTCAGGTAATTTTATTCCAAAGGGAAAAATAAATATATAATTACATATATC
This sequence comes from Nycticryphes semicollaris, assembly GCA_013400055.1. Classification (NCBI taxonomy): domain Eukaryota; kingdom Metazoa; phylum Chordata; class Aves; order Charadriiformes; family Rostratulidae; genus Nycticryphes; species Nycticryphes semicollaris. The sequence continues at coordinate 239,486 of VXBJ01005782.1, forward strand.
TATACATTTTATGCATCCTCTTAAACACATTTACACTTTAAAAGCTTTTGGAGTTCTGTACTGGCTTACCTATTATATTTTTGTCAAAGAAATTGATTATTCATATTTAGTTTATATACATTGATATTACAAGTCTCATACCTGTATTTTGAAATATTTTTTTTCCTCATAATGCAAATCAATCTCTTTACCTCAGGCTTTCCACAAAAAAAATGTCAAGGCTGTTCAACCTCTCCACCTTTCTCCTTTGCATTGCAACAACCACCAATTTCTGGAAGAAAATCTGAGAATGCTGAAGGGCAGCGTCACCATATTTGAAGCAGACGGAAAGAGCAGACGGAAGCATGGCTATCACCATCTTGAACAAGAGTAAATTTCAGCAGCCTCAGCCAATTCTCATGCTACCTAGAGGTAGTCTTTCCACTACTTTAGGTGAAGTTAAATATAATCTGAAACAAGTTGACTCAAGTCAGTTATTTTTCAGGTAATTCAGGGGGAGATACATTGTCATGCTATTGTATAGAAACATTATAGTAAATCTCCTGTCAAAAAACTCTAGTAACCAGGCTTTGAAATTTGACTTGGAACTTGCAGTTTGTCAGGGGATTCACCTCGTGTCGGAGATGTCTGTAGGAAGAGCTGCCCAAATGTGCTGAATATTTAACATATATATTACTTCACACCTCCTAAGATAAGACTTGTTGAGTCTGGCAGCCCAATTCTCCATAGGCTTATTATGCAGACCATTTTCTCTCTGACGCAGGGACTGACCACGTCATTTCCTGAAATTGCTCCTTCTAAAAATCAATTTTCTGCAACAGGACCAGGCAAATGAATGAGAGCAGAGATGCTCTTTCTTGCACTCCAAGTATTACCTTTAATGATGTCCAGGTAGCATAGATATTAAGGAAGCAGTCCACAGGGAATAATTCAGGTTGGGACAAATGCATTGCAAAATTCTGAATGGGGAGATGGGGGAGTAGGAAATAAAAAGCACAAGATGGGCAGAGTGGGCAAGCGGATGACTAGAAAGTTTAGGAGTTGAGAGAAATTCAAAATAGTCATAGAAATGAGCGGGGTGCACAGAGCAAGAGCTCGGACACGTGATGGCCTGAGAAGACAAAGAGAAAGAAGAGGGCCAGTTCTGGGAGGTGTAAGTGCAAATGGATAGCAGCAAGACAGTCAAAAGAAGAGAATATGAATATAGAAGGAAAGGGAATGTGGGATTAAGTAAAAGGGGAAAGAAAAGTCAGTGGCAAGGTCAGAAAGCACATTTCCCAAAAAGGTCTGAACTTAGGGGTCCGGATTTGTCACATTCTTCTGGCTGCATACAGCTGTGAAAACCACTGGAAGTAGTGTTTCATTCCCCTCTAGTAGCTAGTTCTCATTATAGATTAGAGCTTGTTACAGCAACCAATTAGGATTTCAAGTGCCAATGCCTGTTCTAACCCAAACTGAGAAATGATATAACTCCATGTGATCTAATTACTTTTCAGTTGGCTTTTAAATAGGAAATCAGATCCATAGCAAACTCCTTTAAAAGGCTGAGTAGTTAGTTACTACATGAAGTATTCAAAACATTTAAAAAATACCAGAACTAAAGTTGACTATGCAAACTTAATTTCAGGTACATACACATTAGCAGGGGAACTCTGCTCCAGTCACTGAGCAAGAAGCTACTCAGTATTTCCCTTATTCTTTACTTAGGAATTGGTCCCAACTCTGTTTCATATGATCTGTTCACATTCTCCATCAGACACACTGAATTTAAGAACCCTTACAGACAGTTACTTATTAGAAAGCCCACCTTTTATGCAGATTAAATATAGTCTTATTTCCCATGCTACATTATTATTTACCTACATTTTAATTTGTGTTTTATTTTCAAAGAATAATTGTTGGCACACTGTATTTTTTCTTGCGTTTCTGTATCTAGAGATTTTCCCAGAAAAAAAACAGCCCCCAAAAACACACACAAAAAAACCCCACCCTAACCCAAAACCAAAAAACTCCACACTTACTGGCAACTGCAATAAAAATATTCACTCACAGTATCAAATAATGGAGAAGTGTACAACAACAGAAGTTGCTGCAGCTCATATATCATCTAAAATACATGAGTGTATCTTTCACAGTGTTGAACTGCTGTGGTAAACCTAAAAAGAAAATGGACAAATTTCCTTTATTTACTTTCTGCAATTGCATAATTTTTCAACAGGTAGCAAAGAGCTGCAATAAAAATTCCCATAATGTTTTTGAAAATGCAGTATAAAACTTGCAAACAGTTACCATATTCCACCCCTAGCCGCAAGAAAAAGCCCAAATCACAAAAAATTATAAACACAGATAGGTTCTTCAATGAGAAATGTCATATGCCAAATGTGGTATTTTAACATTTGAATGTTTGGAATTATTTCAATACAGAAAGCTGAGAGACTGTTTGAAAGAGAAAACAAACAAATGAATACAAAAATCATGCTTTCTTCCCTTCTACTATTCTGAATTCCTTAAAAAAAATATATTATGAGGCTTATATCAGGCAAATGAAGTTTATGCTGTGATCTCATTCCTCTTACAAAGCGATCAGCAACAGAACAGGAATTTATTCTAAATTATGTCTCCCATATGAAACTATGAGGACCTTTCTTTCATGTGTCTTTTTGTAAACTTCTGCTTGCTCTGTACCTTATAGAGTCTAACTCGTCTGATGTACATTCTTAATACACTAGACTTTATCCTCCTAAACAAACACAGATGGCAATTATGTTTCTCATAACAACTGAATTTGTATACTTGTTTTTCACTTGTTTCATAACTTAGTAAGACTAAATAATGCTAAACTGAACTTTCAAAGTTTTAAGTAGAAAACAATGTTTTGTCAAAAATGTTTTTACAATGTTTCAACCCAGAAGAGAAGCTGCAGGAAAAGCACACCAATAGTGGGATGGGGTGGGGAGGGAAGGAGGGGGGTCTGTGGTGAGTTTAAAAGTGATTGATCAAGATTTTCCTGCCTCCTACGATTTATACAACTATCATAAACCACTAAGAGAAACTCAGCCTTTCATTGTAGTGTATACTTTGTGTTCTTTATACAGTATGCTTTTACTACCACCCCTTTAAAAAAATTGGTTTTATCATTTGATCAAGATACCATACTATTTTGCAGTAAAATGGTATCTGGTGAAGAAAGGAATGTATCAGAATGATCTCTTTTATCTGGCTGGTGCATAATCAATGATCCTCCCTCTACAGATGGCTATGAAAGCATCCAAAAATGCTTAGATGTGAGAGTTCATCATGTGCCACAAGATGGTTTGGGTGGTTTTTTTTTCTTTTTCTTTTTTTTGATTAGATTTTTAACATAGACCCTCCTCCCTGATCACTAGTCCCTTCAGGGTTACAGCAATTTTTAACAATAAATAACTAAATATGTGAATACCTGGAGTCCTGATCTCATCACATCTGGCATCCTAATTAATGCATTGCAATTAGACTATTGATTATTTCAGTTGCGAATGCTTCAGAATTAAACACACCTACTTGTAGACAAACAGGCTAAAATAAAAACATACCAATATCACTCCTAGGCAAATAGGCGAAAATAACAATATTCAAATGTTTCCTGTACAGAGCATATCGGGCTTATCAGGATTCAGTATAACTATCTGAATCCTTCCTCCTCACCCACGTCCCCCCACCTATATTGTCAGCCAGTATTCAATCACTTTCTGCAACCAAAAGAATAAGTTATTCACAAAGTTTACTTTCTGTAGACAAAATTATCACTTAAAGGTTACAGAAATATTACCAATTTTAAAAAAAGGAGAATCATCAAGCATCAAACCAAGTAAGACTTCTAGACATCAAACTCCTTCCACTTATTTTTATCTGTGATCATGGTCTTAATGTCTCAGTGAAGGGCAGAAATAAATATTTCAGTAAAGAGTTTGATCAGCTTAGACAGTTGTAAGAGGAGGTAGACCTTAAGAAACTTAACTCTATCCAAAATTTACTATATCCATTAAAAATTTTTTCATGAGTAATTCTTATGGTATAAGTGCCAGGCATAATGAAAGAAATGCAAACAGCAAAACACAATTTCATTGGTAGAAAACATAATTTGTTTCTCCTCTCTAGCCAAAGAGCCTGCCAGAAAATATCATCTGAGCATCTTATACAAAAAAGCAAGAAGTAGATTAAAGCTCCCTTTTTACAAAAAATTACATAAAAAAAAAGATAAATGTAATCAATGTAAGAAATAAAGTCCAAACGACTCCCAGCCTTATCTTTCTTGGGTCATTTTTTTCTCCACTTAATACCATAGCTACCAAGACATAAATTCTCCATTTGCTCCTTCCAAGCAATATGAGATTTTTCTCTCTCTCTCCCAAAGTATCAGCACAGATTTTTCACTGTCCTGTACGAAAAGGATGGCCACACTCAAGTAATAATCGTTACCATGCTTCTTGTAATAGTTAAACCCCCTTTTTCATTCTCTAGCCACAGTTACAGGCTGTATGACAAGGCTTCAAAAGTGAAGCTGCAGCTACTACGAATTCAGATTCTGCAATAATCCAGCATCATCTCCAGCAGTGCACAATTGATGAGCAATGGAGCTCCTTTAGAACGAAATTAATTGTCATTTTTATAGCAATAAAACCCTGACATCTTTCATTTCAATTGATGCTGAAATATAGACAAAAGCATGACTTGCAAAAACATTTTTATTACACTCGATACAATTCCCACACATACTTAGCCCCCATCAATATGCATCCTTTACCTTCTCTAACCATGAACAGCAGCTTTCTCATGTATCCTTTATTTTCTCCAACCCCTCCCCCCAGAAAACACTTTTCTTCTTCCATTGAGTTCCTCATTTTCACTTGAAACATTTTTATCTCCTCCTTCATTTGTGTCACTATCATTAAATTATATATTGCATTGCTCATTGCAATTGTTGACACCAAAATAATAAATTTGGAAATATTCTCTAAATTATATTAATAAATAAATGAAATTTAAAACTATGTAAAGCTTCTGGTTACTTTTGTTACAAAATAAAATATTTGTTTACTCTAAGACAATTTAAAACTATGTAAAGCTTCTGGTTACTTTTGTTACAAAATAAAATATTTGTTTACTCTAAGACAATTTAAAACTATGTAAAGCTTCTGGTTACTTTTGTTACAAAATAAAATATTTGTTTACTCTAAGACAATGTTTACAACTAACCTCCTAAGGAACAGCAGAACTGCCTCTTGTGAAACATCATACAGTTTATTATGGCTTTGCTTTGTAGACTGAATGAGAAAATGATCCAAAAATACCCCTGTCCTCCTTTTTATGGCATAATAAATTACAATAGCTTATTTAAATAAGTTTCAATATACTACATATAGGGGGAGCAACATGCATTTTCCACCGATCTTTTAAAAATATTTTCACTCCTACTTTCACAGTCACATAGCTAACCATTCAGCAGCAAGATTCACGTTTTTAAAAAAACACAGGTCGAATTGTACATAATCTCAATTAATACTAACAAAATCAGAAGAGTATGACAAAGAGAGATTAATTGTCTGCCACAGTGAATTCAGTAAATTACCAAAGTACAGCACTGTGGTAGTAATAATTTTAAATTTCATACAAACATACAAATAATCCTATTTCTTGCACAATGGAAAATAAGAGTTTAAATCGTAGTAACAAAGAACCACTAATAGAAGAAGTGAAAAACTGGAAAGTCTATATTTAACTTGGTGCTCAGTCATTAGAAAGGTGCCCCATAACGACCATATGTTACTCAAATATGTTATCACACCTACAATTTCATCATATGTCTCCCAAGAAATTAATTAGCTCTAACTTTTTCAACTTTGACAAAAATGTCTGCAGTAAGTCAGATTACTAGCTGTTGCAAATGCTTCAAAATTCAAAGCTTGCCTCAGCTTTTATTTAACCTTTTAATTACAACCATTGAATAACATTTGGAAGGCAGATGTTCCTTTTTTTGCATATGTAGCTAATAACAAAAAAGACCATTTATTTTAAATTAATATTACTTTTTCAATTACAAAAATGCTACAAAGACCGTCATCATTTTATACAGCAAAGAATGAATATATCAGCAACGTTAAAATACCAGTTACCTTAACTGGATGTGGAGTAACCTGAGGAGAACGAATGCCAACTAAAATCACTGTGATTCATTTACACAAAAGATTGGGAGAAGATTAGGACTCTCAGCTGATCTGAATATACTGAAGCAATACAGAAGAGCTCAACTTTCGGCTACCATCTCAGTTCACAAGAAACGGTAACAATTATGTCAAAGATTAACGTGGCCATGATGAGAATTGATTCCTTCCATATTTTGGAACTAAATACAATGTAATAGGAAAAGTCACAAGGACACAGCACCAAAGAGCAATGATATGTAACCTAATCTAACAGTGCACACTAAACTACAATCCCAGTAAGGGGGGTCGGACCTATCTCACAACAAACCATAACAAACAGTCTTGGTAGATGTCATTCACAAACCTGATTTATTTTGTTGTGATAGTTACAGAAGTTCTACTATAGTTATTCCAAAAACTTTTTAAGTCTAAATATTATCCAATAAATTATTACCTATGGAAGAAATACTAACATACATTTATTTTAATACAGGCATACAGACAAATTCTAAATGTTTCTACTGCAAAACACTCTGAAGTTTCAGTCTTGATACCAACAAAAATTAATAAAAACCAAATTAATTTTACAATCTATACTTCCTCGATTCTTAAAAAGGATTAGGCATATCAGTATAGAGAGGTCTTTGAAGAAAATTAGTACTTCGTAAAATCATTTTGTTTAAAATCATTATGTTTAAAATCATCAAACAGAAGAAAATAAAGAGCTTACATCACTGTTGAAGGTTTTCATTTAGAGTTTCTTGAGGAACAACTCTATAAAGCTATTAACTTTGCACAGAACTAACAACTAAAGGTTCAATGAACAATCAAGATTTCCAATAAAAAGGATGAAACAATAATGTTTTGACCAATTTTTTTCTTAAGGTAGCATGACATAGCATGTCATCATGAAAAGTGAAACAAGTAATTCAATACTTGATTACTTTCTCCTCCAAGCTCAGAGAAAGGTCCTCATCACTTCTTCCACTGTCAAAACTACCCTTTATTATGAGAATGTAAATTAAACCATGCACATACATGCATGAGCACACAAATGGAAACACTAAAATGTAATACACTTTTGAACAAGTCTGAAGATAGCTATGTTACTCCTGTGATTGTCTAAAGGTGTTACAAACCTAAGCCATGAAAGTTAAACTAAACTTAAGGTAAACTCAGTCTTTTTAAGCAAAGAAGGAAAGAAAAAAAAAAAGTAATCCATTTAACAAACCCTAACTCCATGTGCAATGATATCGTAATTGAATTAAAAATGAGAAAGAATGAAAGAAAGAACAAAAAATTGTTTCCCAAAATGAAAAATAATTTGAAAGCTAATTTGGGTCTACATATTTTCAAATACCTTAGTCCAGCAGCTACAGTTATTTGAAAGCATTCATTTATATACCTTTATATCTATTTTATTTGAACTTTCCATGAAATTTTCTGTATGCTGGAATTGCTGGAAATATAAATTACTGATGTGAATGATGAACTTCAATTCTATCTTCCTCTATTTTTCTCTAGAAATGCCTATATTCTTACCTAAAGAATAATTTCTAATTTAATCTGCTACTGTATAGTTGAGTATACAAAATATAATGGACAAATTACAGTAAAACATCATCATATACAAATATAATTTCTATAGCGTCAACCATAAAGGCACAACATGGGACCACAAAATTGAGTTTGAAATAAATATTCAGAATATGTACAACATAAAAAGAAAAATTCATGAGTGAAAATTCATGAGTACAGCTGTACTACGAAAAAAAAAAAAAAAAAGAAAAAATCATACATTAAAAGTGAAGAGAAAAACCCCACTGTCTAGAAAAGCCCTCTAGAACCAGCAAACTATTACTATCACCCACCCCATAACTTACTGAATCCTATACTATAATTCTAAGTAGCTTTTCTACATGTCTTCTGCAAAATGCAAGCTTTATTTTTTTTTCTAGAAGAAATCTAGAAAATATTAAATTCAGGAATGTTTCAGTGGTGTCTCAGGGAAACTACAGTTCAGCCAACATTATGCTCTAATTTCTTTAGAGACAGCTTCTGCAGCAGAATTACATGTTTCATAAGACACCGCAACGGAGGAGCAAAAGAGGCAAATGAGGTGAATTACAGGAAACATAGTTTTGCCAGAAAGTCCAGCCAACAACAGAGATCAAGGAAATCAGGTGTTCCAATAGCTCTATTTCTTTCCCCTAGACCTTTTAAAACCAGAAGCTGATATCATTTAAGTGTGACAAAAGGCAGGCATCTCTGATACATCCCCATAAAGTTTCTGAGAGCAGGCACTCATGGCAAATGCAGGGAGAGATGTGCAACCAGTTGCGCGGGAGGAAAATCCTCAGTAGAAGATAAATGATTGGACAGCAGAAGACTCTCCACAGGAAAGGCCAAACACAGGCACAAATGCAGGAACAAGCTTTAACCCAGTCACAACTTATGGTCGTACAAGTTTGCAGGGAGCCACGCCCCATCCATCGTAACCCCAACCCACTCTACCCAGTGGACGAAGACACTTAGAGCTCATAATGATTTGGATGTAATTGTCCTCAGCACCAAAAGCCAAACTAACTGGACCATCTGCAGGCAGCACTTCATCATAAGCAAACTACTAATTTTTAAAAGTGTTCATCCTATGTGTTGTGCTGAGGAAAAAAAAAAAGTTTGCAATATAAAAAGAGACTGTGATGAACATCACATACATGCACATGTTTCTGTTTGAAATATACAACTGACTGCACAATATTTTTCCAATAGCCAGTCTCCAAACAATTCAGCACAGGTAGAAAGAAAGGAAGGCTGCTTCCCTGTCCTCAATGGACAGGTGTTGATTCACTTCTCCTTAGGAATGTTCTAAAAAAAGCAGATGACACCTCACTGATAGAAAACATACCTACCTTCAAAGAAATCTTTACACAGGCAAGTTTTATTTCCCTAAAGTGCTTTGATGCTTTGAACATAGCACACAAATAGCTGTGTTACATTAGAAAAAAGAAAATCCATTTAACAACTTATCTTTAAACTGAAATTTTATGTGGTAACAATATATTTTTAAAATTCAAATTTTAATGTTTACCCTCATCATCCAATTCCCTTTTTTTTGACATCAGCCACACCAAGAGGTGTAACAACCCCCCACTCTCCCCAAATCAATTGTGATTCAGACTGCTGTAAGTGTATGGGCATGCAAACCAAAGCTGGTATGCAAGCTATGTGTTTTAAATGGTAGCACAAAATTTTGCTTGGTATTCTCAAACAATGTTCCTTATGCTTCTCCATCAGTGATCCTAAGACAATCATTAGCAAACGTTGTCTAGCTTTTTAGTGGCCTAGACCTTTTTATCTTAGGAATTTTAATTAACCCTTTTTATATTTCTAATGAATACATGTTAAAAATACTCTGTATCTTAATAGAAAAAATATTTTTTTTTATATTATATGCAAGCCCTCCAAAGTCTTCAGGTGTTCTCTGATTTTATTTAAAAAAAAAAGCAAACCACCAAAACCCAAGCTCCTTCACTACAAATGCCGATTAATTCACCTTTCTTGCCCTCCCACAAGACCCATAAGCCAGTGTGAGTGTATCTGAAAGAAAAATGCCAGTCCATAACAAGAAACATTTTCAAGACACATTTTTCACCTCTCTCTGGTAACCAACATCCTTGAGCACAAAGATCAGAAGAAATTACACATGTCTCTTTCAACCTTAATCTACAAAATCCAAGAAAATTCCAAGAAAAACCCCACAAGATACCATGCCATTATCAGCATAGCAAAAGGATGCCTACAAAGGAAGAAACAAATCCAGGGACGCTCATCCGGCTCAACATGTACTGAGCACGTTACACACTGATCCATGCAGCTATTCCCCTTTTCCACAGGGAAGCCACCATTTTTCCAGTGTCTCTGAAGACAGCACTGCAACTTCTAACAAATACAGAGCACTGAGAAGACAGGATTCTGCTGTGCTCCAAGGCCAGGTGAATATGGGTATTACCAGGAGTTTTGGTAAAGACAACCCAGAGTTCTCCCAAGTGCAGGGACAAAATGACACATTTCACCAAAAAGTTTCTGAAACTGGCCCAGTTAAACTCTCCAGATGTAATTTCTTTTGTAGCAATCAGACTTTACTTGTTATTTCGTATCCTAATCAAAACAACACAGACAAAAATAATTTGCTTACTGACAACACTTTTTTCTTAAAAACTGTCTTTATAATGCTCTTCCTCTCCCGCTTTCCTTGCATTGAAATAGCGACTGACATCAGAAAGCAGCTGTGCTGTGCGCACCCCGCCACAGCGCCACAACTGCACGAGAGCCTTCCAGCCTCCCTCTGAAAAGCTGAAACCTAATTAGGATGCTTAAGATAGCATTATGGATATTGCAAACGATAAATAACTAACCCAAACATATAAGCTATCACAACCGCCATGGATAATTTTTTAATCTTTTTCATCTAAAAATATTCCGGTGTTCCTACATATTGCAGGGAAAACAATCGATGCCACTTGAAAAAAATGCTTGCTTTTCTATTTTGCACCTGCAGTCTTCTGCTGCGAAAGTGTGTTTCACATCAAGATTTTTATCACCAGCTCTCGAGGTGGGTTGAGTTAGAGTAACAGTATTTCTGGAAAACAGACCACCAATATACTGTGAGATTCCTTTGCAGATATAACTAAGCAATAAAAGGTCATCTTCACATTTTTAAGAATATTTTATGGTTTTGCCTGTATTCCATGAGTCTGCAATTATGTGAAAAGCAGACTTAAAAATACTTTTCCATTTTTGGCATTAAAGAAATTGTGCATATAAATATTCACATAACTTCGTAATTTTGCAAGTAAGCTACATAAGCACAGTTTATATTGCTTGAAGGCAGATTCTAACTCCTTATTTAGCTACTGCAATACTTAGAGACATTTCAAGGTGTAAACATCACAGGTTCCACAAAGGTTAATACATCCAGCAGGGGACTAGTATCATCAGAAAAAGAGTGCCCTACCCTTGGGGATGTAAAATTGTGGTGTTGATGTTTCAACATCCTGGTGGCTAGCGAAAGAGGAGAAAGAGAAAGAACACAACATGTATTACTGAACAAATATTTTAGTAATTCAGGTAGAATAACAGCAGAAGCTTGGTAAAAACAATAGATGGGTCTGATCCACCACACTTACCGCACTTGAAAGTTTTCTGATCAGTCACCAGAACTGGTCACCTAGGCAGAGTTCAGGCAAAACTCCGCTGAGATGCAGGGATCAACACAGCTCCTCTATTCACGAGGTGCACCAGGTACAGGCGGGAGGCATCCATACAAAGCCCCAAGGAAGCCAGTACCAATCTGAAGGCAGTCTATGCTCATTTGTGAGGTCAACACCTTTGTTCAGTCTTCTATTACTGTGTTTCACCCTAAACCCACTCTTAAAGTATGTTTATTTAAAATGCACTGCCACATTAGCTTGGAATCTTTAAGTTTAAGGAGAAATTAGTAGTGGTAGTGAGCAAGAGGACAAGAGGAAACAAGCACAAACTTGTACGTAAAAAGCTCCAGCTAAACATGAGGAGGAACTTCTTCACTTTGAGGGTGGCAGAGCACTGGAACAGGCTGCCCAAAGAGGTGGTGGAGTCTCCTTCTCTGGAGACATTCAAAAGCCACCTGGGCATGTTTCTGCACAACATGCTCTAAGAGGACCTGCTTTAGCAGGGGGTTGGACTAGATGATCTCCAGAGGTCCCTTCCAACCCCATATTATTCTGTGAAATTACCACTGTGAGAAGTAAAGCTGTAAGAGACCAGAGCAATGCACTGGCAGTGATTCAAATTCATCTCAACAGAGTTCAGCATAGACATCAAAGACCCTTACAGACAAAACCTCCTGCAGAACATAAGCATTCAGTTACAGGATACTGATAATGTTACAGAGTTTGATTTAACTACTACAGGCTTTCATATTTTTATCTCCACAATGTTTTGCTGTACATGTAAAACATTAGGATATGCTCACAGTTTCACATACAACAATACTACAAATTTCTACAGGAGCTATCAGTTCCTGTCTGGTCTCATTTCAGCATCTGAAGCTTGATAACAAACTTCTTAAATGTATTCACTAGCAAATTTTTATTATAGCACATATATTAAATATTTAATAGGTATTATTCCATTTCCCTTAGGCTTCCTGAATACAGTGCAAGTTACAATTTGCGTTTCTGATGTGAACTAAAACGATTTTACTCACAGGTCTTTATTCAGGTCCTTCCTCCCCACCCTATCCATCCAGGATGGCCGGAATTGTAGCATTACCTTCTATCTGTGTCTATCACCACACTTCTTTTAGGTTTCAAATAAGTCTTCCAAATCCAAAGAAGGAACAGGTCAAGCTACTACAGCGTAAATATAGAAATATTTCTCTGTACACGGGTCATATTTGTAGTCCAGACATTCCTACCACATCACAAATGATCTTCCGGTTATGATAAAACAAGTCAATATTTGAAAATATAATCTACTTTCCAACTTGTAATTAGTGCAAGGTACTAATTCACAAATACATCCCTCAGATGTCATTAAGCAACTATTACTTTATAGAATGAACGACGAAATGCTGCTCTTCTCAGAGGTACGTTTGCTGAAGAAATTGTACCTATCAAAATGAGTTCTAAAAATAGAAAAGGCAAAATTTGCTACCACACAGTTAAAGTGAATTAGGCCAGGATTCAAAATTGCTCCAGTATCAGCATCTTACACCACTTCGGTGATGTTTTATGTATCAATCCACTTAGGTACCACAGGAAAAAAAAAACGAAAATTTTAAACGGAAAGAAGACTATTTAAGAAATATTCAGGTGGTTAGGTCATTCTCATCCAGAAAAGTTAGGTATGCAATGGGCAGTCAAACCACATATTAAAAAGAAGTATCTGCATCATCACCTAGATTGCTGAAAACAATGCCAACTGTGTCACTGGACACTCATATCCAATCAAACTATTTCATTCTGAAATAAATTTACAAAAATTTAAAGTACAACATGACTAAAGTTTGCAGCCTCGTTTCTTCTATTCCCTTGTTTCATGCTTCTTGGAGGAGGGATTCACACTCCCAAAACATTTGACCCATTTGGAAAAGCTGATTATGGAGCCTTTATTGTATCTAGCACTACAAATAAAGCATCAAACTAGGCACAGGTAAGAATAAAACAGAAAAAACTTTTTTAGGCTACTTGCAACAACTGAAAACAGTTTTCTAAGCATTTAAGAGGTGTAAAAACGAGGAATGGAAAAGGAATTTACACAGAACGAATGAAATAAAAATCTCTGCTGGCTAGCTTTCTCAAATTTAAAAAAAAAAAAGGAAATGTACAAAAAAATCAAAAAAAGGAGAAATAATGATCAGCTGTTGGAAAAATAGCTTTAATGAGCACTTGTAGCACCACATTAAAACACCCAATTTGCTTAATAAGTAGGGAATGTGTGTCTAAAACTACAAAAGGAGTGTGAAATGCCATGCTACAACAAAAACTGTATCAGAAGAGGACAGAGTGCACTGAATTTAAGTAGAATTCAACATGGAAATGTACAGTAAGTTCCCAGGAAAAGCATACCAAACTTCATACCTCCACCTAGCACTACACCGCACTTCCTACCTCCAAAATAATCCAAGCCCTCAAAAGTAAATTCCTATCATGTCAGAAGTCCTAGATGATGGAGATTAGGGAAAACTGGGGGCTCGAAGTGGGGGAAGCAAGAATGGAAATCAGAACAAACTTTTATCAGAAACAGTGTTTATTGTTGGCTACATATTCCTAGGTACCCATATACTAGGGCAGCTGTGATGTGCAAGTTAAACCTGACTGGCCGATCTGCAGGTTTGGGAGCTTCTCTTGTCACTGTCTGGAAGGCCAGAAAAGGAAAAGGACTGTTAATGGGACAGGCCCTCCCCGCTGGGGACTGGAATGCCAAGCATTTCTATAAATTCCTAAAAGCTGAAGCTGTGAACTTAATGGTAAAAACTACTGCTTTATGGGAAAACCCGTTTCTTTTTAAAATAAATAAATAAATGTTTCGTCTGCTGTGCAAATTCCTGCTAATGTAGCTCTCTTGCTGGAGAAATGCCTCCCCATCGCATGAAACCCCCACTATGTACTAGGGCAGAACCTGGAGGAATCCTCCTTCACTAAGGGATTGTTCTGGGTTGTAAGAGATATCTCCTCTTCAGTGGCCTCAGGTACTACAGTTGCTCCGGCGCTGACCGCAAAATGGAGCAAGGTGAACTCCTGTTCTCCAGCAGACAGTCACATGTGACTGCTCTCCTAGGGATTACCTTGCTCCAGCATAGGAGGTGTATGCGAGAGAGACGTCAGTGAGAAGACTGCCTACAAGTTTCCCAAAAAAGGGAAGGAGATCTGCTAAATGTTCAGGGTACGTGCAGGAAACTTGTATCACACTACAAATTAGCAACACAGACATATGGGATGGACCCTACTCTATTTTGTTAGAGGCAAGAGAAAAAGAAGGAGGGAGACAGTTCAGAAAATTATTTCCTCTATAACCACATTTTCACACTGCTGGTACAAACAGAACAGCCAAGGAGACCATAGGACCAGAAAGGCTCTCCTAGATCATCAGGTCCACTCCCAAGACTATTGCAGCATCACAGCACAGAGCCCTTTTTTACAAACATGGGGGGAACCCACACAAACAATCAAACGCACACTCCACTCACACATACACAAAAAGGAAGATAAACTGCCATTTTCTCTTTAAAATCAGCACTACCACAAACTTGAAAGGAAACCTCTCAGTCCATCTCAAACAGAAGTAAATGTGCTGCAATAACATCCCATTTAAGCACAGTCCCACTTTCAAAGAAATTTTGTAAGCCTCGCATTATATAGCAATCTACTAAAAACACCTGACAGTAGGGGTCACAAGTAAAGACCATCTAATCTTTCGCAAAACAGGAGCTCTATGGTGATCACTGGACAAAGATTTTGTATAACATTGCTCAGGGTATCTTCACAATCTCTGACAATTCACAGTATCACTATACTTATTCTCCTCAGGTGAAATCAGTATGCTTTATAGAAGCAAACAGAAACTCCTTTTTTTTTTTTTTTTTTTTTGAGAGTAAGACAATACAAAAATATGTTATTTTAAAAAGGTCATTGTTTTCTTTAGAAAAGACTAAAGACTACTAAAACGTCCCAAGCAGAAACAAAAGATTAAAAAACTGAAACAGTTAAACACTATTTTCAACTAAAACATTCAAACAAACAAACAAGAAATCCTTAGCAAAAAAAGCCAGTGACAAAATTAAATATAATAGGATGTGTTAATAAAAGATAAGATTATAATAACACTACCACAGTTGGTGGAAAGCAACAGATTTAAAAAAAAGTATTTAAGTGTTATTCATCCAGCTTCCCAGAATAAACAAAATATTCTGGATCACTCTGATGTCACCACTCATTAAAAGCCAACCTAACTAATCCTGCCTCAGCTTTTTTTTTTTTCCCCCAACATTTTAAATGATGGAAGGAAGAATAATTCTCAACTTCTTATTTCATTGAATTCTGGTTTTACCAGTCGGTGAGTTGCATGTCACAGACACACTGAAGAGATCACTTATTTGGGTATAATGAAGGAAGCTATTTATCTTTAGCATCAACCAAAAATAAAACCACCAAAGAACAGTTAAGTACATTTCAAAAGATTAGAAAAAACAACTCTGGAGTAAGGAAGTTTTTAGCAAATAAGCTAAAGAACAGTAACAGACAAATAATCTAAAAGGTTACAAATCAGTCTCGTATTGAGACACCCAGACAGCAAGAGTTCTTTAGAAAAGTAGTCCAGATTTAGAAATTTGATTGTCTTTGAAAAAATCAAGGAACAGCAAACAATGAATAATGTTATGGAAGAGACAAATATAATAAAAGACAAATATCACTATACTACATATTAAGAAAGATTTTGTATGTAAATCACGGGTAAAAAATGAAAACATGAATTTATTCCTCTCCATCAGGCAAAGATAAAAGCTCTCAAATATCACCATTTAAAATTTTTGTGTGCTACCAAATTAAGAAAAAAAAAATCTAAATTGAGCAAAGTCCTGAAAGTACAAGACTATAAAGTTTTTTCTTTGTTTGTATAAAATACCAAGTTTGAAGTACAGTTAAAATAACTGGTTAGGTTTCGCCCAGAACAGAGAATATGGTAGGGAATAAGAGGGAGGCGGAATATAATAATCTTAAAATATGCGAGTCTCATAAGGAGGACAGTGATTAATTGTGCTTCACATCTACAGATGGCAGTACAAAAACTGATCAGCAGGGAAATTTAGATTACATGTTGTTAGAAAGTTGGTCCAAAAAAAGTTTGTTGAGTTGCAGAACAACTCCGAGTCAGAAGGTCACTGGAGCTTTCAAGAACACCCCAGACAAACATCATGCAAGGACCTTTTTTGTTTTGATTCAGCATCAAAATGGGGGACAGACAACCAACACTCAAAATCTCTTCCAAAACTACAATTTTAAGTCAAATAAAAAGGTATCAATCCATAATCTAAGTTGGCAGCCTTGTTGGAAACACAGGCCAATATTTTTGAAGTTAACTAGTTATTTAGGTAGGTAATTTGCAACATAAGGCCAGCTGTACTAGTTCAACTAGCTTAGTGAGGTTAATGAGGAGGTGATATACTTTTCCATTTTCTTATTAAGGCTCACATATCCACACTGCAACTGAAGTGCAACTGTCCAATTGTTCAATGAACAGGGTTTTTTTTTTTTATACACAGGAAGCACTCTTTCATCAGCATAAGGAAAATAGTCATGCATCATCTTCAAACATCACAAAATTAAAGATTACCTAGGTTTTAAGAAAAGTGGGTTTAGAGGGGAATTTCTATTTTATTTTTAATTGGATATGCATTATACTCCTTATTTCACTCAGTTTTAATGGGGAAAATATGGAGCACCTCTCATTCCACCTGGA
The DNA here is from genome assembly GCA_013400055.1 of Nycticryphes semicollaris. NCBI lineage: Eukaryota > Metazoa > Chordata > Aves > Charadriiformes > Rostratulidae > Nycticryphes > Nycticryphes semicollaris. The sequence continues at coordinate 256,672 of VXBJ01005782.1, forward strand.
TTTTCAACTAGACCAAGTGGACTCAAGTCACAAAGAAAGAGTTTGAGTCACATCATCTCCAGCCTGGCAACAGAAACAGCTGTGGGAAGCACCGAGCTCTCTCTGAACTTTAACTGGAATCCTAACCTGAACTGGAATCAAAAAGTGATTTATCCGTACATCTCCTCACATATTCCAACTCAGTTTTATAGCTCCTTAGCTCAGTAAAAAGTCAGCTCCCTCCCTATTTGCTTGTTGCTGCCCAACAGTGTTATACATGTTAACCTTAACTATAGGTAAGAGTTTCTGGGAGGAGGGAGTGACTACATTCGGCAGTACACCCAAAGGGAAAGTGGAAGGAAATGCCAGTCTTCCTTCACAGGCAATTCCCAAAACATATCAAACCAGCTATAACAAAAGAAATAAAGTTGAGTTGGGGACAAGGACAAAATAATGCAGGCATGCTGACCCTACACAGCAGAAAAACAAAGACTGAAACATTCCAATTTTATTACAGAACTAATTTAGTCAAAAGTCTGGCATAAACTCAGCAGCGCTGTACTCTGGGAACCCACACACTCTCATCTGGGCAAAGCAGATTCCTGTACCAGAGAATCAGTAACTCAAGAGCATCAACCTGCCAACCCCTCTTAGTCATAGCTATTCCCCTGTATGTCTAGTTTGATGTTGATTCTGCATCAAAAAAGGGGGGCTGAATTCTTCCTCCAGCCTTAGGCAAATATCCACTGAGTGTCTCCCTTCATCCTGCTGGAGACCCTCTACGTGGAGGGGTTGCCTCTCTCTTTTAGAAATCAAGACTCTGTTAAATTAAGATTTTGTAGTATATTGTTTCAAAACACTGCAAGGAAAATGCATAGAAAAATACACCATTTCCGTAAACAACCACTTCCTCATTAACTAGAATTCAGTATTTTTCAAATGAAGATTTATGCAATGTTTTCTTTTTGTTCCTTCTTTGTTTAATGCAATGCAATGCAATGGAATACATAAAATCTTTCTCCAAGGTGTGTTTCTAATCCTGTGCTCCTGAAAAATAGCATGTCAATATTATTAATGATCATCCTATAATTGTTCTCTTCAAACAAACCTTGAACAAACAATACAAAGCTACTCCTGCCAACTCACTGACCACAGGTCAAAGCACGTAGTAATCCAGTATTTTTAGCTCTTGAGTATCTCTTATTGTTATGTACTGTTCAGCAGAAATCTTTAGAAGTAAGCACAGGACAAGTGTATTTCAAAACACTAGTGAACACGTAACTTGAAATAGTATACCACACAAAGATTTTTCACTTCTTTTCGTTTCAGAGACGTAACTGCTAAGCCTGCCTTCAGTACGACCAAAAGTATTTTATTACAAACTGAAACACAGACATTTCAGTTGCCAAGTATAAAAAAATAAAAAGCAAATGGTCACAGAAATAAAAGGAGGGAAGATATACAGGGGTGCACGGGTAATTTTTTTTTTTTTTTCATGTAACAGAAACAACAGCTGCTCTGAATTTGACAGAATGGACAACCTCTGATAAAGATTTGTTAAACAAAGTTGTACCTACAGTTCTAACTGGAGCTAATTACACAATAAATCAGAAGCAGAATCTGTTGAAGTAGAAAATTGTGACCACATAGGCACTGAAGGACAGACAATAGCTAGATGTCTTACCTCCAATGCATGGGAAGAAGGCATCTAAACTGAGTTCCATCAACACCAAATGTGTAAAAGGGATAAAAATATCTGTAAATATTTTAAAAGAAAAGTAAAAACAAATTATGTTTCCTGAATGCTGAGCCTTTAAGCACAGCTCAATTACATTTGCAACTTTTTCTCACCTTTACGAGGCATTAAGAAATAATCCCTGTGACTCTCATGCTACTGTAAGTGGAAGAAACAGAAAAGCTTCAGCTACCAACACAACTTTCAAACAACTGAGGGGCTATTCACTTTGCCTAAACTTGTTACCCTGCTAAGTGAAACTAACAGTCTTGGTTCACTACTCAGATTCATAAAATGCATCTAGGTGAACGGGTTGTTCAAACTTCTTGCTGGAAGCATTCACTCTGACATGTTAGTTACAGAGTAAAGACTTCTTTTTTTGTCTGGAAAATCATAAGGGGGAAAAAGAGCACAAAACAATGCTATTTACCAAGTCTAAGACATTACTGAATACTTACCTTTGATTGTTATATTTTAACAAAATATTTTGCATAACACAAGATCAAGAGACAGATTGAGATAACTGATTTGAAAGGTTACGTTTCATCTAGACGTTTTTTATGAAATTTAAATTCTGCTAAGGTGTTTCTAACACAAGCCTTTATAACATTAGGCTAATACTAGGGCAAGTTAAAAGACAGTATAGTGTAGGTAACTGATAGTTCAGAAACTCCAGAACTCCTGCAAAGTGACAAAAAGTAGAAAAAGGTAAGAGCAAGGGTTCTCAGAGAAAAGGAAATCCATAGTACTGTCATTATCTGTACATTAGTTGAATAAAATTGTATGGATTTTTATCCAAGTGATCCCGAACCCTGTATTATAAATTAAGCCAACCAGTGGGAATGCAACTGAAGATGTATTTAATCTTCTTTCTCTTTTCATGGCTAAAGAACTTATATACAAATTCTAAAATAAATGAAAATACCAGACAATTAGGGACTGTACTTAGTCTGCACTTGTTGATTCTGACCTTCAATTTTTAATCATCCCTTACTATCTGCAATCTTAATAGAAACCTTCAATTTACACACACAGAAAAAAAAAAAAATCAAAAAGCCCTGTGTACCTTTTTGCCTATTCTGAGCCACTCCTTGCACATCCAGTGCAATGTCACACCTTTTTTTTCTCTTTACCTTAGGCATTGTTCAATGGAGAGGTTCTTTCAGTTGGTGCTTTTTGCGTGTTCCTCCAGCTGCCCAGTGGCATGCTTTCCATGACAGATGCTCTGGCTTCATTCTTAACATATGTTCCAGATGATAATTCCATCTTCTTTTCTGGATAACTTTAGAGCCAGGGGGTTTTGAGCTGTCTAATGAATCTTGGCATCTGTTATAAATTCATTCCATTTAATACATAGTATTTTTCTAAGGCATTTGCTTTCAAAGGCATTTAGATGTCTGTACCTTTGTTGGATTTCCAGCTTTCACATCCATATGTTGAGATGGAAAGAAATATCTGAGTTGAAGTTTCACACCCTGGTCTTTAAAACATGGATTTTTATGGCCATATCTTATTTAATTGGTAAATGAAACTGTTGCCCTGCCAACAGCTGTAATGTTAGCTCCTTAATGAAATCCCCAAATGACAGGCACCTTATAGCAAGACACATGAATTTATTCCCTTCTTGTATTCCTTTATTTTGAGCTAGGAGTTTCCAGAAATTAATTATATTTGTCTAGATTTTTTTTTCCTTATTATTACGTAATAGCATTGCAAATAAGCAAGGAAAAAAGATAATGCTTTTCATTTAACTTCATCCTCTAATCACTGAAGGACAAGGACATGTTGCAGCATATCAGAAGTTACTGCAGTTACCACAGATTTTTCCTTTGTTACAGAAACTTCTCATAACTTAAGTAAAACTTACCAGTATCTCCAATGTAAACATTCAGTTTTTTTTTTTCTTAAACCCTATCCTCACATTAAACTTTCTCTAGTTTTTTCTTCTTTGATGCTACTGTATCTAGCAATAGTTATTTCACTTGTATACCAAATTTGCTCACATTCCCAGCCGATCCAACCCATCTTGTAAATGTCTCCATTCTCTGTATCCTTCCCATTTTATCGATTGCTTTCTACCCTCCACAGGCCACCACCTGCTTAGAACGCAAAAATAGCCTTTACCAGTGACTCTTGCAAACAAAACCACAGAAAAACTATGGCCAAGGCAAAGGTTTAACAAAACTACTGACAGACTTTTATGCTGGGAATAACCAATAGCAGTTACAGGACGAACCAAAAGGACAATACCTGCAAAGCATTCTAATTCTTCCATTTTTATCATTTCTAAGCAGGAACAGAATGTCTAACTACAGTAGAAGCTGAAACCATCAGTTTCTCTTTCATAAATGAAAGCGCTCTTCAGCACAGCATGAGCAAAAAAGGCTATTTCATCAGAGACTATCCTTACAACAGACTCTGAGAAGTTCTCCTGATCTTCACCGCCCTCGATACCTGGTCCATATCCCAGACTCCACAGCAGCTCACGTCATTCCATAATTAAAAAGCCACAACAATGCAGTTAATTTTGAAAAAAAGACCACCTCTCTTTTCACAATGAGGACTTAAGGAAACTGCCGTCCTTACATTCCTTGTTAAGCCCTAACTTTCTGATTTTAAACCTCTGTGAGGCTCTACGTACACTGAAAGCATTTGTATTTAAGATGGTGTATTTTTAAACATCATTCTTTTCCTATACAGCATGTTCTAAATAGCATTTAGTAATGTGTTCTTCAAACATTGGTTAAATCATGATGCATCAAATTTCTTGATGGAGAGTAATTGTTAATATTTATCTATTCTGAGGAAAGATTAAAATGTTAATGAATGGATTCATTTCTTGCTTTGTGTATTAAAAAATATAATATCTACACTGTAAGCAAAAGAATACAAATAGATTGTCGAGGAAATCCAAAGATAACAAGATATTTGAAGCATTTTTTAATAATGGTGATAGGCAAAAAACAGAGATTGTGGTACGCCATCCTTTTTATAAACTGTGCATCTAATCAGTATAAAATTTTCCTCTACACTACAGCTACAAATATATTGACATCAACAGTCTACCAACCACAGATAGCTTTTGGGGAAGAAAGTGGATTGCAAGAAAGGAAAGGCTATTAATATGCTAAAGCTCTAATGTATTCCCTACAACAATGCAAATGCCTATTATGAGGCAATTCACCAGTGTCGATTATTTCACTGAATATGAAGACCTGTGACTTCCTATCCAGCAAAACTCACTTTCTTACAGAGATACTTTCCTTTTGTCAGGAAAGGTCAGACATACTATAGACAACCAGACAATGATGCTTTTGCACACACATTGCTTGTCAATAAAAAGAGCTTTTTTCTCCCCCTAATTTTACCCAGCTCCAAAGCAGCAACTCATCACCTCCGTTACAGGAAAATTCATTACAAAACCAACATAAATTCAGATTTTATGTTCTTACGTAATAATAAATTTAATTAGTGAAGTATGTTCATCAAAAACACTCAAAATACCTATCAATATTAGAATTTTTTAGAATGTGGCCATGTTTGAGTGGGTCAAGCATTTATTATCGAAAGTAATAATTACTATTTTCCTTACTATTACACATCAGGCTATTTAAACCCTCACTACTGATACACTCAATGTTTGTGGTATTATCTGTTATTGACCATACTGATACTTGGGAGGCTCACACACAAAAAATATGTCACTTAGACTTCCACATAAGTATGTACTACACAGCTGTTATATACCAAAAATAATACACTACAACTATAACTGTTTCCCTAACTCTCTCTTTGTAGACTAAATAACAGCTAAGCTATCTTCTTGTGCAAGGGAACACCAAAAGTGAGAAAGGATCCTTAAAAAAAGATGGGTTTGTTTGGGGTTTTTTGTTTGTTTTACTGTTTTGTTGCTAGGGTTGTTTGGTTTGTTTGTTTAGGGGGGTTTGTGGTGGGTTTTTTTGTTGTTTTTATTTTTATTAGAAAATAGAGCCAGCAGTATGGTTGAGGCAAATGCAAAACCACAAGGTGCTTGTATGTGCCTGGAGAATATGATACTTCATTCACCATGAAATTTATCTATTTGGTCTAATATCAACACGGTTTCCCATACTGCTGCACATAACAGCAATTCCCGGTTTCGCTTGGAGCACAGATGGATGAATCAAGTGAGAAAAAAGTTCGTGAGCTCTACATAAGCCTCTGTGTCAACTGCAGTTCCACATAAAATCCAGTGCACATGGTATAAATTAAATGGGTAAGAGCTCGGCTGTGATTGAAAACCATACAAAGGGATCCCAAATACAAAGGTTTACAACAAAAATCCATTTCAAATATTCATTGTGCAAGTTGAAATCATAAAGAGCTTGATCCATCTCCACATTTTGGTATATAACCAAACAAATGCAGAAGTAGGATTGCAAAGAATGAATTTCAGCCAAAATCTACTTTTACAGGAATTCTATCAGATATAGCATAAACACTATGGAAAATCTACTGCAGAAACTCTACAGAAAACTCAAAGGCTTAAAAATTAACATTATCTTAAGTTTCACTTATCGTCCACCAACACAGAATGTATATTCTGAACTCTGAGAACCAGAAGTGTAAATTTTATTTTTGAGTAATACTCAGAAGCCAGGAAGTAACTAGCCTCAGAAAGAGATTGGTTTATAATAAGCTTTAGGTGTATTTTTGGTTAAAATACTCTTTTTAAACAGCTTTCAAACTCTAAACCCAAGAGGATTACAAAGCTACCGTATCATTTGGATTAAGGAAACACTTAATGTTTCAGACGTTAGCCAAGTCAATATTCTGTTAAAAATTACTGTTTGTTTAAAAACCATAAACACACAGGAACAGGAACTGGCTAACCTCCTGGTGGCAATTTTTAATTCAATCATGTTTACGACTAGCACAGAGAGTAAATCAATGGCCCTTTTCTAAATATGAACTTGAAAGATAACCATCTTGAAATCCAAACTAGCTGTGCTGCAGTCTGGTCGTAGAAAATCATCTTGAAGTCCAAACTAGCTGTGCTGCAGTCTGGCAATAACCTAAGTTTTAGGTGCAGTTCTATAACCCATTTACTCTTGCGAAAGTGGGGGCTGCCTCTAGGAGGGAGCTGTCCTGTGCCTCTGCGCTGCCGCTCACGCTTTCCCACTGTTTGCACTACTGTTTGTGCAGCTACACGGTGAGTCAGGTCAGGGAAATGATCCATCTGAAAGTTAGTTAGAAAAATAAAAATAGATTAATCAGATACATTTCCTGGTATGATTCACCATGTCACCATTATAAGCACAAGTGCCAACACATCCAAGCGAGAAGAGGACATGACACTTCCCCTATTTCAGCAACAGCTTCCACTTAACACAAGTTTCAAGTAAACATGGAACTGCATCTATCAAGGGCAAATTCACAAGCTCCTAATTAAAATACAGGAGCTGCTGCTGTTTCTCAAGATAAGAATAAACTTGTTCAGAAAAGTTTCCAATGTATTAGTCAGCAGACAGAAACTGGCATGATGTTATAAAAGCCAGCACAGTTCGAAACAAAGCGAGTAGCTTTAAAGTAAACCAATCAATGTTGCATGAAAGCACACTATGTCGTAAGTATTTTCATGTGTGTAAAAGTTAGACCACTAATCCATTTGCACAGTTTCATTGCATCAATAGAGTACAGGTAAAGATGTTGCTACGTTCCTACTGATTTCTTTTCTAGTGATGGCTGTTCTGGGCTTTCCTCCAGTCTCTCTGGAGGACATACAGCAAAAAAAAAAAAAACACCTTAAGAACTGATAAAGGACAAGTGGTTTTTTACATCTTATTAACAACTCCTCCCTTTGTATTTCACCTCTTGCTCTGCAATATGTCAGGAGGATTAATAAAACCCAAAAGTCCACTGCTTCTCCATCAGGCTGAACTCATTCAACTTCCTATATAAACAACTACATTTTTAAAAGCATGAATATTGAAATGTACAGCACTCAGAAATTTCACTAGGATGAAAAAACTCATATTCAGGAAGACTCTGAGGTGAAGCAGCAATACTATTTCCATTGATCTGAAGGAAATGTGACTAGGACAACTCGGGTTAAAATCCACAATACCAATGAGAACCAAATTTAAGATACTGTTGGCCCAATTCTTTACATCTTTCTCCATTACAAAAATAGCTGTCTGTAAGTTTACCACAACCAACAGCACAGGCTACTTGCATGATGTAGAGAGATCTGATTCCTCTGGTGGTGTGGTTCTCAGTATCTAGGCCTAGTTAGCAGCCATCTGTGAAGACAATTCTGGTTTCAGTAGCTTTCTTAGCATGCCAATGTTGATAAAAGAAAGCTATCCTCAGTAAAATTTTTACACATCTATTGTTCAAATGTGAATCACTGAGGATTACTGAGTTTGGAATTTCAATGTAAAAATAGTAACAACTAATGAAAGTGGAAACTTTCTAATTTTATAGTTAATATGCCACCATATTATATTTAAATATTTTTTGGTAAGACTACCCCCAAAGGCAAGACAGCCAACATTTTGCAAGTGAACTTATGAATCTATCTTGAAAAAGGGAATGTGTTTTACCATCAGCATGCTGGCATCTGACATACTCATTTGTTATCTTCCTATCAGTTTTAAGAAAGCAAACTGTATGAAATCAAATTCAGAGTTTACAGTAAACAAGATGTCAATTGCAATGATATGATTACAAAGAACTGTACTTAGATTTATAAAAAGTAAGCTAACACTGCCATGATTTGCTAGAGAAGTAATCAATAATAACACAGACTAACTGGGACATTGGTAGAGATGGTACTGAAGGTGACTGGAAAAAATGACTGGAGGTACATCTACATTATAGCTAAGGAGTAAACATCTGAAGCAAATCTCACAATTAACTATTACTAGCTTTGGTTTACAATGTGCCACATCTCACACATTCCTGCCGCCACGAGGCTCTCAGTCCACGGTAACAGACCAGACAGCCAGTCAAAAGCAAAGCTCTGGAAACTTGCATAGATAGTATAGACACCAAAATCTAAGCACCTCTCAATAGATTTGGTCCTGCTGGGATATATTATGTGCTAATGGAGATCTACCCTGAGACCAAAAATCCAGCCAACACAAGACAAAGTCTGTGCTGCTGAAACTGAGCAACACTGTTTTCCCTGAAATTTAGTAAAGATCAAACTGCTCTCATTAAGTTGGAGATTGAATAAATCCCAGGCTCTACCACCATCTTCTTCCTATGTTTTGGTGGGAAAAAAAAAAAAAAGTTTTGTCAAGAGGTTGTAGAGATATTCATGAAGGGTCAACAGTTCCTCCAAGAAAACAGAAGGCAACCAAGACAGCACTCAAGAGGTTACAAAACCTTCTTCCCTTGTCTTCCATCTTCTATTCATTCCTTAAATCATCACTCATCTCTTCCAAACACTTCTTTTTTGATATCTCAATTTGCAGTCTCAATTGCCTCTTTGATATTCATGCCCTAAAACTTTTGATTTCTCAGTCCAGTCCTAAAACTCCTTCAGGACCTAGTTTCAAGTCACAGCTGTTGACCTTATTAACATTTTTCATGATTACAGTAGGGGTAGTATAAAAGAAGCAGGTCCCACAGAGGCATAAGCTGATTGACTTAGCTGAGGTGAGAACAGATACATGGATTGTCTTTGAAATAAAAATAAGCACAGAGACTTGGAAGATTTGTTGGACTGGCATGTAGGTGTATTGAGAAAATACTATTTTTTTAGCGAGATATCAAAACCCCTGGTATGCAAGCAAGTTGCAATAACACTACCTTCAACGTGCAAGTGACATAAACACCAATGAATTCAAGTTTAATCAACAGATTCCAGTATACCAAAGGTATTACACTGTGTGACTATTAAAGCTTTAAGTAAAAACAAAAGGCACAAGTTTTATTAAATAGAAAACACATATTTGGGCAACGGTTCCTCAAAATCTTTCCCAAGACCATACCTTCAATATCTGCTGGTCATGCAGTACTGCCAGGCCCCAAGAGTTCTGAGCAGGAAAAGCACAATGAATCCTTAATATCTAGCTTCCCTCATCCTTTCAACAGAGAACGTTAACCTTGCTTCTTAGAAGTATTGCCCTCATGGGTAACAAGCTGGTATGAATAAGAGAAATCAGTATGAATTGAGAAAACTGTCAGAACATGAGCAGGCAGCATTTATTACATAAGAAATGGAACAGACATACAAGAACATGTAATGCCAATGTGTCCGGAGTACTCAAAAACCCCATTGCCTAGGTGTTTTCCTGTATAACAAGCAACTTCTTGTTGTCAGGAATAGTAAAAGTGCTTTTATACCATAAAACTTGGGATGTGTGAAAGCCCAAAGCCCAAGGTGAGAAGCACCATAAGCATGCCTTACAAGCCACTCAAAGGACAATAATAAAAAGATTGTTTAGGTGTTGAATTTGTTCAATTTCTTTTCAAAAATCTGAAAAATCATTAGCACCAAGGTCAAACATGTTTATACTCCCAAGAATGTTCGATGTTAATAATACCCTATTCATACAAACATAGAATAACACCTTCCTCCCTTAGAACTAACTATTGCATACTCTATCTGACATATTAGTGATAGGAACTAATATATTTAGTCAAAGAACATGCACAGAATTTTAGCCATTATCATCAAAAATACAGCTGCATCTAGAAGAGCATCATTTTATATCAATCAGAATCACAATTGTATAACCATTTAAAAACTGGGAACAGGGTATTACAGCCACATTGAAACAAAAACAATTGGTAAAAAATTAATCAACAATGTACAATTATCTAAACTGGCATTCAGCAAGGATATTGCAGAGAAAAATTTTGAGATTGTTTGAAATACTTTGCATGTTAGGCTTCAATTACTTACAGCAAACTGCTTTACTTGCATAAACTGGTAATAATCCAAGGTGGAGAGCTGCAAATAGAGCACTCACCTATTAACTACCTAATAAGTACCTGCAATAAACAGTTACTTAGCAAAGAGAACACCCCACACTCATCTAAGATTTTCACATGGTTCTGACCTTCCTTCAGAGACGAGTAAGGTTAAAAAAGTTATAATTACCACCAAAAAAAGAGCAAGGGTACAGAGGGCCCTTCTTCTCTCCCAGTCAGGTAGCTACAGGAAAACAGCCTCTTAATACACATATTTTATATGGCAGTGGAAAACCAAAAGCAAAAGCAAAAACCCCACCAGTGTGTGAGGTTTCCCCAACTGCAAGCAACTTAACAGATTTACCTAAATCTATTTCTACACTGAGTGCACGATACAGAAATCTCAACTTGAGGAGCTAAAAGAACTAGTTTAGATATACAGATATATGTCATTTGTATAAGAGAGCTTGTACTGTCTTCTCTCTTTGGTCCTCATGGAGCTGCCTCATTTACATTCACATTTTTTATTGGAACTTCACAGTAATTCATATTTTCTATTAATTAGATAGGATTAGAGTAGAAAGACTGTAATAGAAAAGGCTTATTTAGTTTCAAGTTGTTCATCAATGAAGACTTTACCTTAAACTACTATTCAGTAACCCAATTAGACAAAAATAGTTTATATTTCTTCTACTTTGTGTAGCAGATGTTCAAGATAGTCTATTTAAATTTGTCTTTGTTAGAGGTGTGCTAAACTACTCAAATAATTCAGACAATCTGCAAACAAGATTTTTGACAGGTTGTGAATAACACTCAATTAGTACCATAACTTCTGAGATTAATTTTTCCATCATGACATTCCTGCCCCCACCCACCAAAAAAAAAAAAAACCCACACCAAAAACAAACAACACAAAACCCCCAACCAACCATACCACATGAACTCAATTTCCAATGTTTATTTCCAAAATTAACATCTGTTTGGTCTTGGTTCAACTGTAAAACCCAATGTCCATTAAAATAAACTACTTAGTTCTTTTTCTGGGTTGGGAGGGGAGAGAGGAGGGGAAGACGTGTTACTCTAAGACTGTAAATAATTTGTACTTTAAACAACAATTGTATTCTTTTTGGAACAATAGATTTATTCCACTACACTATTTATTTTTCTTGATAGTAAATATAACAAGAATAAATATTTTCTACATGGTTATTTCTTAAAATCCCATGATACCTACATCATGTCCTGAATTGCCAAAATGAAAACAGACCAGCAGCTGAGTGAATCTCATCCCAGTAAACCAAATACATCTTATTCTATAAACTCTATGATCTTAGAAATACTGACACTACTTCAGGTAATTCATTTCTGGATACTAAGAAGTTATGAAAGGCTGTATTAAGAAAAAACAATACAGAAAAACACTGAGTGAAAAATGATATTACAGTATTTCAGGGATACACTACTTACAGGACAATCTCATTACAGGAAAGCTTCATGGCATCTGTTTTTAACCATCTCATTACATCTTAAGTTGTCATGATTAAGCCACAGCAATGCTATCCTGCAGTCCCCTCTCTATATAATTGGTATACTGGTACTTCTGCACCTCAGGTGAACATTGTGAGATAAAATGAGGACATCACAAATTGTGAGATTATATTTAAGTCACCTCCATAAACAAGTCAGATACATTATCTATTCAATATAATTTGGGTAAAAGTGTACCATGTAAGCCATGTAAAGATTGTCATGACAGACAGCATTATCTAATGTAACACACTTGAATGCAGAAGCCCAAACAGAGGCGTGGTAACTCAGTATGACAACAGAAGCACTGACTTAAACTGACAAGATTTCACTTTGTCTTCAAATAATGATTTAGCCATCTTGTTACGCGGTATGCGTTAGGTATATTCTCCCCAGATAAAAAACCAAAAACAAAAGAAAAACCAACAAACAACACACACAGCTTACTCTTTCAATTAAAAAAGTTAGTTGACATGTTAAATTTAAAACTGGGTCCTTTAAAAAGTTAGCATCTGAGTCAATTTTTCCTTTGTCCCAAATGATCTTTTAATAACATGGTAACAAAGACTCTTAAAACTTTTCACATGTTTAAACTAATTGAAATCTTGTCCACAGGTTATATATAAAGAAATTAGGTTGCAATTAAGCATAGTTCTTAATGATTCTTAAATCTAATTGTTGTGACTATTATAGACCACAGACAAGGTCAACTCTATAACTCAGGAAACTTTAGCTTTAGAGAAGAAATTACCACCTGAATTACATGCATAAAACCCACTTTAGTAATGATACAGCTGTAATCATACCAAGCATGTTCATCCATTTCAAAAAACATGCTGTTTCCAAACCAATCAATTAACAACATATCCCCTCTCTGTAAAACACTAAATTTATTTTAGTAAATACAGTAAAAACACAGTAAGTAAAATTTAAAAAACCCTAATTTTTACAATAATTAAAAAAAAAAACCACTCAAAAGTGTTGGGATTATAAGCAAATTCAAAACGTAAAAGTCATTTCAGCAATTACTGCAGTCATTACACTAACTGCATAAATGTCAAGAACATATTTTAACTTCTCCATATCAGAGCAAGGTTGGGATCATTGCGTTTCAGATTTTTAGTCAAGATCACTTCCCTTTTACCTGTATACATTAGAAGGACAAAACTATCGTGTCATCTAAAAAGGAAACTTATAAAGACAACCTCTCTCTCTCCTAATCCTGCTACAGGAATAACTGGAGAACAGAAAGAAGAAAGAAAATTTATTAACCTCTCTGAAACAAAACACACTGAGCCAGCGAATTACAAGAATATCTTTGCAGCAGCACAGGGACACAAGGCAGTGAGATGCTTGGTTCTTATCACTAGATCTGAGACAGTAAGTCACAGACAACCATAAGACCATCCATACAAGATACATTCCTGCTCCTCTGTTGCCTGAGCACAGACTCTGCTCTAAGACGACTGCTCTGCCAGCTCTCTTCTTGTGCAAGTTCTGATGTCTCACAGGGTATTTCTGCATTAGTACTTTAGTTCAGATAAGGAGAACACTTTTGCAACAAATCCTCCTGTCACCCTAATTAATACACTTTGGTTTGCTGCATTAAGCAGTCCTGGAGTGCACAAACCTGCTTCCTTTCAGATGAAACTGAAAACCACAGGAGCACTACAGGAGAGTGTTCACAGGAGAGGGACACAGGAGGAGATAGGATTCAGCTCACTTCACTTAGCAAACACACTGAATGTAGACAATTAGCAGGTCCTCATCACCAATTATTTCTTTCCTGAATTTGCTCTCACTGGCCTGCATTATTTGCTCAGGCAGGCCCAGCCGCTGTGTTTCAGGGTCTCCTTTCACTTGTGAGATGGGACCAGAGTGCACCTGAAGTTCACTGAAATTCTCAGGCTTTCCTACCTCTTGGGTTTTGTGTCTTCTGTTGTTCAAAGTTCTCACCTCCAGCCTGTCATCTCTGCCAATTTGACCATTCAGATATAACAGCTTACTATTCCTCAGTATCACCTACTCTCACCACACCAAACTTCTCCTGAAAACTACTCATAGCTTGAGTGTGATCATCCTTAATGAAATAAACTTAATTCTGGCATTTCTTAACTTTGAGTGCTGGCTGATTTTAAAATAGTAATACTTTACTGGGTTCATCATTTAAGCACACACAGGAAAAAAAAAAAAAGAGCATTGAAGCCAACTGTAACTCTTTAGTGATCAACATCAGAGTTAAAAGCTTACAAACATATAGCCTTCAACTCTCTATTATTGACATGGATACAGCATTAAGGATAATAAAGCAAATATTTCCTCAGTGCATTTCACACATATTAAGAATTGTAAAAATGTGCCATAAGAGACTCTATCCTCCCCAGCCTCTCCCTGCCAGAGAATCAACTGAGAGAGATATTCCCAGCTCAACTTTTTAGTCCTCCCCTCTCATTCCTACATTTACTTCACTTAACCTGCTTTTGTAACAGTCTATCTCATTAGCCAGCTACATAAAATCATTCTTCACCCTCAGTACTTTAAGTCATCCTCATACTTCTTGACTGGGCTGTGAATGGCAGGGAAAGATTGTTTCATTCTTTTCCTTGTATCACAGACCATCCTGATTGCTGAAGGGAACACTTTTAAAAGGTCCTAAGTTATATCTGCATGGCCAAGTAAATCAGCATAACAGAAGCACATCAGTCAACTGAAGCAGCTGGTGCCCAGGTGCCTATGTTTCCAGCATGTAGGGTTTACAAGTTTTATTTCAAGTTAAATTCAGTCTCAGATTGAATGTTGCACCACACAGGGGTTCAGAGCTGTCTGAAGGACAGATCACTGGGGCTGGAGCTGACTCGGTGTCCGCCTGGAGAAGAGATGCCACGCACAACTCCTCTGGAAGGTTTGGTTTGTACCTACCAAAACCACCCTGTGAACTGAACCGGTAAACATCAAATGGGGATGATCAGAGAATTCACTTTACAGCTGTAATAGCATGACAGCCTGTGGAAGCAGGGCAGCTTTGTCCCACAATGCTTCTTTGTATATAGAGAGAACATTTAGCTGCCAAAATAAGAAGTGTCATCTGAGCATATTCCAACTTTCAGAATTTATATTAAGGTTGGATACTTTTTCTTGGCAACAATTAAAAAAAAAAAAAAAAAAAAAAAAGCACTTAACAACTTTGATTTTCTTGCTCCAGAACAAGGTCAGGGTAAAGCTGTATTTACATGAAATGTATAACAATTGAATTAAATGCTTACAAATTCTTGACATTGGGTAACACCACTGCACTTTTCCTTTTGTTTTCAGAAACAAACAAAATGAACACTTTAATCCACCAACAGAGTAAGTCAGACAGAGAAAATTAAGGACACTAATAGATCTAATTTAAAAAAAAAAAAAAGAATCCCACTTAAACTACACAGTTACCTATAGCAAGAATGGGGGAAACCCATACGTTCACTGAAAGTTAATTAAAATAAGGCAAAATGCACGTCATGAAATGTCTTTGCTTAGAAATGAAAATTACTAACAAAACTGACATCAAATGTCAACTCAGTAGGCTTTTTTTCAATTAATAGATAGTAAAACAGCATGAGGAGGAAAACCTTTATTTTACATTTCAGAATTTCAAATATTTAGTAAGACATTACATATTGTCCTTTTCTGGACTCCAGTGATTAATATATGCATATCCAGTGCTCACAGAGTTGATATCAGGCTGTAATAAGATTGAGTGCTATTACATGAAGGAACTGATGGCATGTACAAGAAAATTATGTGGATCATTCTAATCATTTTCTAATACATTTAAAAGCAATTTATAAGAAATCATCAAAAAACAAATCAGGTGCCCAAACTGACTAAACAAGATGGGGAGGAAAAATAAGATAAAATTTTAAATAATTCCTATCATGTAAAATTTGGTGTTACAAAGTATATATTCCAAAATAGGAAGCAGTAGTCACATAGTTTAGCCTGTTTTCAGCTAAATTACCCATAATGCATCCTGAAATACAATTTATGCAGGAATAATAACAGAATAATAAACTTTTTCTCTCATTCTCTTGGCTTCTTTGACATTTAATGTCATCTGCAATAACAAAGCTAATAATGATCTTTGTCTTCACACACTGCTATTGAAACAAAGCATTTCTTTGTAAATTAAAGGGTAATTTTGTTCCCACTATTCCAGTCTGAATCTTTCTGGGCTAGAATCACAGAAGCTCATGGCATAAATCGCCCTATAATCCAGAACACCTTCTTTCTGCAGGAGAGATGTTCTTTTGGAAATAATCATGTGCATAACCACAACCCACAGCAGATCAGCATGAAGCATGGATGATTTCATCCAAGGTTCATTACATGATACAAATGCCAGACATTTCTAAAGGTTTCCCATTCAAAGCTTAACATAGAGCAGCCTTCCCAAATTTGTAAATCACATGGTGACACGTTATAAACAGACATCTCAAGAATTTATCGGAATTCAAATGTAACAGAAAATCATACTTTGGACTGGCTTATATTCTGTAATCATATGTATGGCTTCCAGCTCTGCAAAGTAATTAGGTGTATGCTGAGCTTTATGCAAGTATTATGTTGTTTTTATGGGGAGTACTTGTATTTGTAATACAAGCTGAGCCACAGTGAATGATTTTGGCATCTAAGAAGTTTTACATGAAGTATCACATCCGCAACAGCTTCCAGGCAACCTTCTACTGTGCACTTCTATTACTAGCTCTTCCAGCTGCCACAACAGCCTACTTAATCTGATACATGGGTGACAGCATCTGCAACAGCAAGGTTAAGTGGGAATTACTGATTCCAACTTCCTCTTCGCTGTCTGTTACCCCTATAACAGGGGCACTGCTGAGGGTTAAGTATTAACAAGACCAAAGCCTTAATGGCCATTAATTCCATATGGTCCGATTAGCTTGCTGCAGACCAGAAGATAAATCAAGAATGCTCATATGCGTAACCATGTAATGCTACTGTGCACAGCACATGATACGCCAGAAGAACTTTCCATTAAAAGGCAGAACTTACCCCTCTTCTGAACCCAGCCTTCCTTCACAATGGTAACATCGCTCATGGTGGCTCCACTCCGAACCCCCAACTCAAAAGACTATTTCTTTGTGTTATCAGCTTGTCTGTTTGGCTTCTCTTCTGCAGCTCTTCCCGATTTCTACTGATGAGTCAGCCTGGAAGGAAATATTAGAGAAAGAATTTAAGTCTTATCTGTTTTTCTCACTTGACAGCCAACAAAAAAGTCTTTGTTGATGTCTTCCACTGACTGAGCTCATATTGAAAATCTGCCTTTTTTTTTAATTAACCATCTAACAGAATCATGTTTCTAGTATTACAGCACCTTTTCCATGAACACTGTAAAACTTAAAAGAAGCAGAATGTGTTAAGTTGTATGACACTTTTATAAAATGCACACAATAGAATTCTCTCATCCTAATGCACAGGATGCTGTTAAATGAAAGGGTGCCAGTACTGTTTCACAGGTCCAACTCTGAACCCAAATAAGCTTTAACTATTCCCACATTTGTCAAAATCCATGCAATGGACAAGTGGTTCCTCTATGACGGCTACATTTATCATACCAAGAGTACAAGAAAATGGAAGAAAAGGTTCTGTAAAGGAGCTTAAAACCAAAGCCTTATGTATTATGTATGGTACAGTTACCCTCATAAGTTTTAGAATCTGTAGTAACCAGTTTATCAGCCAAGCAATTAAGTTTTTTAATGCTTTAATTAAAAAAAAAAACTACAGAAATACAACATTCTTCCTACTTCCACTGTAAGTTCATTATAGCCAATACAAATCCTTAACTTACAGAAGTTTTTTAAAAACAGCATCATCTGCAAATACACAAACAGAAAAACAACTTCTTAGGAGTACAAATTAACCAAAAAAGCTAATGTTTAGTTTATGAAAAGAAGGAGCACTTATTCTCTCAAGGCTTTAAGCCAGGCAATGACAAGAGTGCTCTTTTCCCTACAAAGCTCAGCTTGCAGGGGACAGAAGGGAAGTTAGCCCTGGAACAGGACATACCACTCTCAGAAGCCACAACCCTCTCTTCTGACCACCTCACTCCCAGAGCACCTAACAGCTGTGAAGAAGAGATAAATAGCACTACAATCAAGTAGGAAGAGAAGCCAGAGGGCAGGAGAGGTTTCCTTTTGCCAGCAGTCTGCCTTTCACCTTCATCCTTCAAAATAAAGAGAAGCCTTGAAATAATGCTCATCTAGAAAAGGGCGGGAAGCCAAGAGAAGGGATTTCTCCGCTGGTGGAGGAACACCCTTCTATGGCTGTACACACAGGAACACGTGTACACAGTGCTAGCATGGAACAGGAACACATACACCAGTCTAGTACTGTCAAATGCAGCACACACATATCCATTAGGTAGACTGACCAACAAACGTAAACATGATAGAAACAAATATGACCATGCTAGAAGCAATCTGTGTAAGAAATGAATGGGAAATAAGGTAGTTTAATCCAACCAAGTACAGACTAAAAACTGAACCATTATATACATGCAGGCCATTTCTTATTTAACATTTGAAAAATGCATATTTGCACAACAGCAGATAGACTGAAGGCTACTTCTGTAAGGATGCTGCGCTGTGCAAAATAAAACTTGCTATGAGTATTTCTTTCAAGTGGTATGCAGCAAAAAAATGTAGTACAACCTGATTTTACAGAAACACTGACATGTGTCCACTTTACAGTTTTGCTTTCACTGAACAATTTTTTCTGCAAAGTTTAAGTAATATCGAATTATGGGGCCTCTGAGACATCTCCATGGCAGTGGCAGATATGACAGCAAGACCAATGCAGGTGATACACAGCTTTCTGCATTGGCAGCATACCCTGGTGTGTGTAAAAGGACACTGGAGACCTGTGTTTAAGCAACTGTACATTGTCTTAAGACTCAAATATTGTTTAGGTTTTCATAAGGGCTAAAAGAACGTCTTGTTTACAAGGTTTTGGAAGGACATGAAACTGCTTCATTACTGTTAGTTGATCTCACTGGCTTTAGCTGTTCAGACTTTATATTATGCAAGTCAGTACAACAGAAATAACCAGAACATGCATTTCCACATCCCTCATCTTCCTAGTGTGAGAGTTATTGTCTGAGTTATACATTATCAGAAGTTTTGTTTGCATGCTTCAAACTAGAGATCAGCAAGTCTATCAGATGTGCGTGGAAAAAGATCCTGACAGATTAAGACACACGCCCGAAAGCAGGCTGTGGTTTTGCCATTCTGGATCACCACAGCACAGTATCAGCTCTTACTACAAACACACAAATCTTTACAAAGCCAGAGGTGAGTGTCAAACAACTGTGACCAAAAAGCAGCTGTTCTGTGATGGTAGCATAAGCACATTAGTATCCAAATACCTGACCCTCAGCCCACTTTTCCTACAAGACTTTCACCGCATTCTTTAAGAAGTGATCACAGGTGACTTCTTTTTTTTTTTTTTTTTACCACTATAAAGACAAAATAAGCCACGTAACACACAGTACTTAGCTTGGGCTGACATTTGCTGCAATATGTTTTACCCTGTTGGCAAATTTAATGTACTTTCCAATTTTGGTGTGTGCTTATGAAAAGTGCAATAAATTATTTTTATTGGTAGAGACTAAGCTGTAAGAAATGAACTTCTGTACTAAGTAGCAATAATCTTGTCTGCCCACATACTGATCATTAAGTCCATGATTTCAGCAGACACCCAGTTTTAATGAATGAATTTATGCTTAAAGCTCCCTATTTCCTCACTGATTACAATTAAGTCAGTATTATTCAATCAAACTCTGGTCTATGATCAGTTTTTCTATCGGCCAATGTCCCAGCAACCTCAAGTGTATGTCCATAGGATTGCATCCCACCCATTGCATATACTTCTTTACTGAATTTTTAATAAAATCCCCAAAATACAAATAAATATGGTGACAAAACTAAGTCAAACTCCAGTTTAGCTTCACAAAATTACCAGAAACAACTTAAGTCACATTATCAACATGGTTACAGTGATTGCTCCCTTAATGGGTAATTAAAAGTCAAGCTGAATTACATAGGAAGCTGAATGAGATAAATCGAAGCATTAAAAGACTAATGAAAATAAAGGTTATACGTTCACACTACACTTTCAATAAGCCATTTGTAAGCAGATGTAGTATTATCCCGTATTGAATTCCTTTGAGGCTTTCTAAAAGCTCTATTCCTTTACTCTGAAAGTCACTCAGCAAAGCTCTAAAAGAGCAGACATTTGAGAACTACTTCTTATCATGACAAAAATTGACCTTAATGAAAAATAGACATAGAGAAACCTTCTTCCCTGAAGATGTAATAAAGGATTTTTATAGGTGTACAGCAGTTGCCTGAAACACGTGGAATAAGAACTCTTCACATGAAAATAACATTTCATCTACAGTTCAACTATTTCAAGAAAAGCTACAGAAATGTTTACTCTGCACAGCTGGCATGGAACTTAAATACTTGTTAGCAATCAACTCTGCTCTCCCAATGCGCTTCAAGTTTCAGCAGCTGGTATACAGTAATTTTTACAGTTTCCCTTATTGCTATAGGATGAACCCAAAGAAATAGCAAAAAAAAAAAGAAGTGTAAGAGCATTCCAGCTGCTTCCTACATAGAAAAACTTCACTTGTTTTTATGTATGCTCCAGCAAATGGAGAACAGGTTGGATTGCTTTTTTTCCTCCCATGTTATCAAACAGAACTTGGAAGATACTTTTCCAACAGTAAATTGTGTGTATTTTGCAGACAGTATCAAACAGTCATGTATATGCAAAATACATACAAGAACCTATTGTCTGCATGCTTTATGGTGCAGAGGTAAAAATTTACTCCATCTCAGTCAGTCACGTGAAGAAAACACCTGTATTTTACTGGTTTTTACTAGATCAAGAAAAACCTTTTCCTTTCTTCTTTAGAAAGCTATTAAGCCACTTTTACAGTGTTAGATGAAATAATCCAGCACACACCTAAAAAGCTAGTATTACATTTCTAAGTTTCTAGCTGTAGGGGTTGCAAAGGCATCTTTCTGAACAAAGATTACGCAGAAAATATGACATGCAATAGAGTTCCAGATCCCTCTGCCAAGGCTCATGGTTTTCCCAAACTGTGGTGAAAACTAGCCAACACCTCTTCAGTTTTCATCTTGAACTTTAAGAATAACAGCAATATAGAGAAGAACCAGCTCATTCCACAATGTTACTAGATGGGAACTATAAGATCAAGCATTAAAAAAAGCAATGGACCATTTGGAAGGAAGATACCTTTTCCTCAACTTGTAATTTTAATTAAAGGAGGCTCTCATGCCCTTCTCAGCAGTCAGGTACCTCCACAGACCTGGTAGATGGGGAGAAGGAAAGAAATCTCTTCCAAGACAAAGGACTAAAAACAGTGGTTCAGGTCTACACTTAAAACCCACTATGTGTAAGTGAATAATCATTGAGATTCATAAGAACAGACAACACTCCCTTGGAATCTGGGCATCCTCCCATTTCCCCTGTGACAAGAGACAGCTGAGTAAAGAAGCCAGTGCCCATAAATTCAGTGTAAATTGTATGATTCAGGTCTCTGTTGTAAGAACTTTCATAAACACAAGCTCCTACTTTCAACAATTTTGGAGCTGAGAAAAAACAGATACTCTCACATTTACCAACTTGAGTTACCAGAGAGAATAGCAACAGGATCAGTTTCAGCACTTTTGTAGTATTATCAACTTAGTGATTCATCTGACCTTATGCTCTTAATATATAAGACAACTACCATTTTCCCCTTTTACAAGTAAACCTTTGTTTAATAAAACATTTGGGGAAAAAAACAGCAGTGTGTGAGTTGCCTGAGTCACTGAGATTCTTTGGTCCTTAACATAAGCAGAACCAAATCTCATCATCTCTACCTCCTCATTTCTCAGAAATGTAACTGAAAAATTTTGTGCAGGTACACACACACACTAGCCAATGAAGCATCTCTCAGTCATCCTCTAGTAGCCTCCACCACACGTTTGTTCCCCTGCTTTGAGGCTGTATTTTGTGGCAGATCAAGCTCTTAAAGAGTCTTTCTGAAATTTGAGTTTGAATCCTCCGAGCCAACCGAAGAGTCCTTAACGGTCTCCAGTGTCATCTGCGATCACAGAGCAAGGCATTCAAAAGATAAGGCTCTAAACTAATAGCAGAGTTGTCTTTAGGACTGGAAGCTGAGATCCAAGTTTTATTTATACAAAAAAAGTATGCATATCCTCTTCCCCTACCAAAGTTGTTATCTAAAAGCCTGGTCAAACAATTAGAGGATATATTGCACATCATCAAAAATTACACAACAGACTATGTTGCAGAACAGAGATTGCTACAAAACCTATGAAATCAAATTAGCCTACATTGCTAATGGAAGAATCACATTCAGTTGAGTGCTTTATCTAAAAAGTATGGAGTATTACACAGGCTTTTAGGAACTACCTATTCTGGAATTTTAGTTATACCTCAAACACAGCAGAATGGATTATGTCCCTTTTTATGGTCTCAAGAGGACTGATTGATTTAAATGGCATCACTGCTTCGATTCAGGAAAAGAAACTCACAGGCAGATAGTATTTGTTCAATTTATTAGACTTAATTTAAAAATTAAAAATTAAATTAAAAAAAGAAACAAGCAAAAACCCACCAAACCAACATAAAACAGAACATGAACTATGTGATAAGACAAAGCAATCAAAAAACCAGGATTATTAAATGACAAGAAATTCTAAATTTATAAAACGGTAATCTTTATTTACATACAATTAAGACACTTAAAGATATCCCTAAATACCTTAGAAATGTTCACTCTTCACAAAATCTAAAAAAATATAAAAATTTCCAAGATATCTCCATGATAGACGTTGCAAATATTTTTAAAACATATTTCATACTAAAAGCCTTAACGTCTTTAAGAATATTGGTATCTAAAATGTACTCCTAACAACTGTATTTCATAACCCTTAACTTGGAATTATGAGGGGGATAACAGGAAAATACCACTGTCTATACCCTTGTGGTAAGGAAAAACAATGTACTTTGGAAAAAATAAATAGCTCTTTAATGCACGCTTATGTGTATGCTTTGTGCCTTAATATTTCCAGTGTTCCATTTTCACTTTCAGCAGGTCAAGAAGCTGCACGTAACTAATATGCCCAGATAAGCCTAGTTAGGAAACTACAGGCACAGTGAAATATTAATATACAAGTTAGATGTTTGATTTAGATTCTGCAACTAAGTTTATCAGAAGAGAAACCATCATTCTGTATTTCTTTTCCTATTATAATGACAAAGCAAGTTATTTTAAGGGACAAAGGTATAATTAAAGTAAGGTGAACAAAGACACCCTTGGCTTTGTTTACTAAGGTATAAAGGAAGTTTCTAAAAGTAACTAAATTGTTTCTTTAGAATCCCATGTGAAACATTAACAACCCATTGTTTTGCACTTTGCTTTAAATCCTTTTTGTTGTCCCCCTCCCCAAATCACATAAAATAACCAAAAAAAAATCAGACAGAAGCAGAGTGATAAAACATGTAAGTATAAATCTGAAATTTAACCAAAGAATATATTTAAAGTAGAAAATGTGAAAGGAGGGCTAAATTTGCGTATCATAAAAGAGTTACTCAGACAACAAACTCGGGAGAGTTTTGAGACTTAAAGGAAGACAAATCAGGGATTAGCTGAGCTAAGTATCACAACTACAATAATGTTATTCACCTCAACGCTTCAAAATATATGTAATAAATTTATCATGCTGAAGATTAATGTAGGAATACTAATTCTTGCCCTTTTAAAACAAAGTTCCTTTGCCCTTTGAAAAAATAGCTTAGTCATGATTCAAAGAACCAAGCAAAATTAAACCCAAGTTCCATATTCTGAAAACAAACTAAAATTGCCTATGTCTAGAATACTCTGAAAAAGGTAATCTAATTTTTAAAAGTTCAAAGAACCTAGAAATGTCTATTATTTCTGAGATATTTTAAACGATATCTTCAAGAGATACAAAATAAAGTTTTGTTAAGTTCATGTATTTAATTATTTGTATTATAGTAACTTTTCTGCAGCATAACATTGTATTGTGTATAAAACACCAAGCACACCGTCAAGATAACAAAACCCTGTAATATGTGAAATGCCATGAGTAACAAGAAAAGGAAAGTATCGAGATAAAAATGTGTTCTGAAACTGGCAAAATAAAAGGTGGGAAAAATTCAATGATCTGTCTACCAAGTAGCTTTCTTTTAAACTCTGATAGTAGGAATTATTTATTATCTTGATATTGCACAAATTAAATTCTGAAATACCTTGCAACAATAGAGATGAGCTTTGTGATTCTTTCCTACAAAGCAATCAAACACTGCTGATTAATTGGAAAAAAAAAAAAAAAAATCGATTGCAAAATCCGAAACAAATTCTGTCACTGCAATATGACTAGAACACAATCAAAACTTCTAACCTAAAACCTTTGGATCTTCAAAAAGCATTATTCTCATCAACCTCAGATATGAATTTCCTAAGGACAGAAGGAATGCTCTACAACCTTAAATGAAGCTTGTGTATTTTTCAAAGGTATACTGTTGCTTACACAGATGAAGAGGATAGATGAAGAGCTCACGAGATGAAGGTCTTTGGCAAATGATGCATGAAAAGCCGAATTACACTAAACTCAAACATACAACTTTAACTCTCTGCTTCAAAGTATATCAATACATTTAGAAAAAATACTCAGTTACAAGAAAATCTTGAGAAGCAAACTGCACCAATCCTATATCTCAAGAAGCGCAATAAATGTTTGGGGGCGGGGGGGCGG